>PVKB01000648.1:377246-428871 GCA_004027205.1 Ctenodactylus gundi | reverse complement strand
GTTGTACCTCCAGCATTCCTACATTTCTTTTCAGTATTAACTCTTGTTTTGGTTTTTTGTGTGTTTGTTTTTGAGACAGGGTCTCACTCTATAGTCCAGGCTGGTACTGAACTGACTGTGGAGCCTCGGCTGGCCTCAAACTCACAGCAACCCTCCTATCTCAGCCTTCCAAGTGCTGGGTTTACAGGCATGCACCACCATGCCCAGCTTTATGCGGTGCTAGGGAATCAAACTCTGAACTTTGAGCTTTCTAGACAAGAGCTTTAACTGCTGAGCTATTCCTCCAGCCCCTGTGTTGACTCTTGATGGTCAAAAATTGATCCACCATTTTTTTTACCTTAAATCCAGGACTTCACACAGCTAGATAAATTCTCTCCCATGAACTATATCCCAGTCCTTTTTTTATATTTTGAGACAGTCTGTTTAAGTTACCCAGACTTGCCTTGAACTTGAGATCCTCCTGCCTCAGACTCTAGATACCTGGGATTACATGACTGTGCCACTACACTCAGATCCACTGTCTTCTTGCTTCTCATCTTGCATTAAATAAGGATCCATGGGAACTTGTGGCTTTTATTTTTCTCTTTAGAGTTCTGAAATTTCATCACTGTGCACTGAGGCTTGAGGTTTGCTTTGTTTTCTTCTTTAATTTTTCTTATTCAGCCCTTGGAATCTTCTTAAATTGGAAGTCACCTGCCTGGCTCCAGCTCAAGAAAATATTCATTGCGTTTCTGATTTATTTCCATTGTCGCTTCCACTGCCCATCACAGCACCTGGTGAAGGCTAGTCACCAACTTGCTGAATGAACATGAGCATGTTTCCTCTATTCAGAGATGTCAGACCTCGCGCCGCTCAGGACCCCTGCAGCACTGCTGTCCCCTCACACTCAGCCCTAGAGCCCCGAGTCCCCCACTGCTCCTGGATGGGAAGCAGCATTCAGTTTCTGGGAGGGAAGGGAACACTAAGGTGGAGATCGCGGCAACCAGCCTCCTCTTGCGGACTGTTCCCCTGCACCCTGCATCTCTCCAGCCATCGGGGTGTCCCAATGGGACTGCTCTCCTTGACCAGTCGTTCTAAAGTGGCCTGTTACCTCTTCTTTTCTCTCTGCCCACCCCTTTCTACTCTTCAAGCTTCTCAGCTCACCGTATGTAGAGATCCAGTTAGAAGGAATCCTGGCTTTTGGTTTGTTTGTTTTTTGGTTTGTTTTGTCTTGTTTTCAAGTCTGTAATCTGGACTGGTTCTGAACTCACTGTGTAGCCCATGCTGGCCTAGGACTGCCAGAAATCCAGTCCTGCCTCAGCCTCCTGAATGCTGGAATTACAAGCATGTACCACCATTCCTTGCTAATTTTTTTGTAGAGTTGGAGAATCAAATTCAAGACCTTTTGTATGCTAAGTGAGCACTCTAACCACTTAGCTGTCCTCCTGCCCTAATCCTGATCACGCAAGTGGCTCATTAAGTAAGATCCTTCTCTGTCTTCTATGAAACTAACACCAGGACAAAGAGACAGCACACTGGTCTACCTAGAGCCCAAAGGCAGAGACTTTGACCAGAAGCTCCAAAAAGAGAAGAAAGCACAGAGAAGTCTGCACACAGCAAGGACCTGCTCAGCTTTGGAAAACCTGGGCCCTGGGCATGGTCGTCTTGGGTGAGAACCTGTCATGATGGCACTTCCCAGGCAATCCCCTTGCCTGAATCAACCTTCTCTGGGTAGAACCTCCAGGTCAAGATTCTTCTTTCCTTTTCCCTGGGCAGCCTGACGCTGGGAGAGCCAGAGTGGCAAGTGCCCAGGCCCCAGGAGATCCGCAGCTGTTCTGAGTCAGAGCTCTAATTGGCCCTGCAGGGCCTCTGTGCAGAGACGTTGCCTCTTCTTCACCTCCCAATTCTTTGCCCTGACGTGACGAGTGGGGTCCATCTTACAGGAGAAATAAGAGGGGGAAGGAGAGGCACAAACTTGAACCTCATATTCACAAAGCTACTGTGCCGAAAGGAACTTGCTTTTCCACAGACAGGCCACACTGGCAGAAAATGAATTTTCATTGCAAAAGGCCAAATTAAGGTTCTTAATTTGCGAGTTATACTTTTCAGACAAGGCTGCTCATATTCAAAGATTCTGCTGCTAATATGAAACACTTTGCCTTTGTGTCTGAGTGCAGCCGAAAGGGCCAGCACATGACTAAAGCTTTCCCTAGCAGAAGCCAGAGGAAGACAGACCCCTTCCCGAGGCTGGAGGCGGAAGAGGTGGGGGCTGGCAGCGAGCCAGCGGGAGCCGAGCACAGCTCGGCCGCTTGTCCTCCTGTCCAGTCGCTGCCTGCTTCCGAGGCTGAGGCGTAACCCCGTTGCTGACCTGCAAAGATGCCTTCGTGGGCTGCCTCCGCAGCCTGATCTCTGTGGGCTGAGCGAGGAGGGAGCGCGCTCCAGAAGGAAGCGATCAGGAAGCGATCTGCAAAAGGGGAAAGCTGGAGCGTGCATGCATAGCAGCGCACGAAAGTCGCCGCGTGGCAGGCGGAAGACAGTGAAGTGGAGTCCCCGTAATAAGGAAGTGTGACAGGGATGGGACGCTTTAAGAATGGAGCGCCCTGACTTGAACAAAGGAGATTACTCAACGGGACAGGCCTTCCAGAGAGACGGCCAGGTGCCTCTTTGCCTGTGAGGCATGGGCGGATTTCATTCTAGAACAGGGACTTCTCCACAGCTGTGGGTGGTCCCTGGACAGCCACGGTGGGGTGCGGGGAGAGGGCCGCAGAGAGCAGGCCTCGCTGCCTCCCAGCCCACCCCACCTGCGCCCCAGAGCACACAGTCCAGGCTGCCCAGCCAGCCAGGGTGAGTCAGCGCCCAGCGAGCCGCAGGTCAAGGACAGGCACCCTGGGTCCCTTCCCGCCGCCTGTGCTCCCGGAGCTCCGCTCCCACGTGGCGAAAACACAGGATCGGCTCCCAATTACACACCGCCTTTGAGATGCAGTCTCCAGCCAGACGTTTTCGGTCATGTCGTGTTTGTTCCTTAAGTTTGTTCTCTCCCTTCCTGATTGAACACACAGTCCCGTGCGTCCAGGCTCCGGCTCCGCCGTTTCCAGCTGCCGGGTGTTTTCCGTCCTGTCTTGGTGTGGTATTTCTGAGCCCCCGCTTCTCATCGCTTCCTGCTGCTATCAGCACTTTCTTCTTTTCCATCTTCCATTCACTCATTTTTCTTATAAAACAATAAGAACACAATGCAATGAAATATTGGCATAAACTGGGACCAGTAGACGGGATGAGCTGGAGGGAACTGTAGCGGGGAAGCAGCGCTCTGTGGAAGGTGCAGGACGGGGGAGCCTTGGCCCGGTGCAAGCCCCCATGTGGCAGGTGGAACATGCTTACCTGGGCCCAGGTATCATGGTTCTTAGAAACTCTGGCCACATGAAAGTCCGCAGCCGCTCCGTTAGATGAACCCAGGTTGGCAGCTCGTCTTCCCAGCCAGCCATGCCCTCTCTCCACCTCTTCACCATCCAGGGCTCTCCCTCCTCTGGTGTTCCCTGCCTCTGCCCCAGACACTCGCATTCTGAGATCAGCCGGTGTGTGGCAGTCAGAAACGCTCTCCACCTCAACTTTCTCATCCGTGAGTGGGAGCAACCACAATGCCAACTCCACACGATTGTTGTGGGAAGTGAACAAGGTTACCCATATGACATCGTCATGCTAGACTGAGATGAGGGCTTGATAAACGGCTGTAGTCACAGGGCTGGGGGCAGAGCTTGGTGGTTAAAGCACTTACCTAGCACATGCAAGGCCCTGGGTTCAATTCCCCAGCCAGGTGTAATGGTGCATACCTGTAATCCCTGCACTGGGGAGGCTGAAGCAGAAGGATTGTCAGGAGTCCTAGTGCCAGTCTGGGCTACTGAGTGGGTTCAGGACCCACCTGGACTGCAGAGTGAGACTCTGTCTCAAAAAACAAATTTATTTATTTGAATCCTATATATCTGACCCCTGTCAAAATTTACTCCAGGGAAAGAGACTTAACACTCATTCTCAATGAAATTAGCTGACTGCTGAGATTTAAAGATTTATTATTCCCAGTCTTGTTTATTTGTTTTACATTTTAGCAATAAACCAGAGAAATTAACTTGTAATTGTACAGTGTATACTTTCAGCCTCCATCGGGAGAGACATTGTGACGTCATATGGCACATACTGTCTGCCCCCAGAGGGACAGGGCCAGGCAGAGCCATGATCCTGTGCCCTGGGGGAGGGGGGACATTGCACAAGATGGGAGAATGAGAAGGAAATTTTCCGTAATGCAGAATCGTCACAGTGGCCAGCCCCGCTGCCAGGCCCCGCGTCTGTCGCAAGGCTGTGAGAGGACGGGCCAGGAGCAGGAAGCCTTCAGGACAGATTAGGGCTGGAGCAAAGTTTTAGAGAAAGAGCACAGAATCCATACTAATGACCGAGCAAGACCACAGAAGATGCGGCCATAAGAGAAGATGCGCCTGCCCTGGTGGGGTACAAGTTTGTGGGTCCCAGGGGTGGGCTCACTGCCCAAGTGACCGTTCCTCCCAAATCAAGGCTGCCACCCTGCCTTCCCCCAGGGATGCTTTTCTCTGTAGATCAGGATACAGAGCCGGTACACCTGCCCCCGTTCTGGCAGCTGTGAGGACCAGAGGTGGTAGGAGAGCAGCGGGCAGCCTTTCGCTCTCCAGCTGATGTCTGATCATAGACTTTGCCTCGGCCTCCCCTCTTTCTTCTGTGAGTTCCACCTGGACTCACTGACTGGGGACAAGTAGATTTTCAGTGACCATCAGAACCCAGCTCAAGACCACCTGCTGCCACAACCCTGACTGTCGTTTTTTTTTTTGTTTTTTTGTTTTTTTTTTTTTTTTTTTTTTGCTTTTTGTTTGTTCCTAGAAGCAAGTTTTAAAAATTAGAATGCAGTATTGTCCAGGTAGGGGACATAGGTCCACCCTTCTTGGAGAGCTTGCAGGTCCAGGAGAGTCTGAGGTCGTTGCTGAGGGTGAACCAGATGGATTTCTGGGTCCTGTGCCTCTGTGGATCTACACTGCCCGCCCGTCTCTTTCCACACCATCATGGCCTTTATACCTGCCTTTCATATCTTCCCAGCTCCTAGGGAGTGTCCTCCGCTGGAGATAAGAGAGGCCCGTGCAGTGGAGGGAGGCAGGCAGGGCGGGCAGCAGGGAGAGGGCTGCCTGGCTCCTTTCCTCCCGGTCCCCAGCGTCCGAGCTGTTTGTCTGTCTCGGTTGAGTCTCGAGCCTCAGGGACCAGGCCCGTGTTGTTGTCTCAACTCGGCTCCTGAGCAGCGGCTGCTGTCAGCTCTCAGCAAATAATAATAAACCTGGGAATCAGGCTTGTCAGGGGGGACTTAGGTCCCTGGGTTCATTTTTAGATTTGTTTCTCTCTGTGTATGTGCAGACAGGAGAGCATGTGATGGTGTCTTTTGGGGAAAGAGATGGAGCTCCCAGGAGCCCTGGAATCCGCTCTACCTGCCACCCTGTAGAGGAACTGGGGGCTGTCCTCTATCCTGGACCATTGGAGCTGCCTGAATGTTTATAAGGAAAGAAAACCGGTTGGCTCAGAAGACCTTGTGGGCTCTCCTTTCCCTGCAGCCCTCCCACCTGTCCAGTGCATGTTGTTTGGAAAGCCAGGAATGGGGGTGGAGTTGAAAGAGAAGAGAGCCCAGCCTGGTTTCTGGGTTGGAGAGCTGCCTAAGGGGAGTAGAGCCACAAGTCAAAGAGAAAGCAGGAACTGGGACCCCAGCCTCTGATTTTGGGGTGCAACAAGGGGAGGTACCTCCAAGAAGGGAAATATTTGAATTTCACGGATAAAAGCAGAAGCCAACTGTGAGTGAGTGTGAGATTGAAGGCCCTAGTGCCGCCTTTCTGGGGCAGAGCCGTGCCCATTTTCAGCAGCTAGGTCCGGGCAGAGGTCTGCTGCCTGCTCCTGCCTCCGGGTGGGAAGTGTTGAGCTCCCCCTGACAGCCAATCAGCTTCTTTTCCCCCCCATTTTTTGTTTTTGTTTTATTTTGTTTAAAGGAACCAAAGGGAGAAAAATTGCCAAGTTGTAAGGCACTTAAAGATGAGATGAGAATCTTCATCAAAATGCTAAAAGCTGGAGGGGGAGAGTAATGTGGAAACTCTTGCCTGCTATTTATGGGATTGAGTCTCAGATCAAGGAGAAACCAGCAGTTGGATGAAAGGAATTATTGTTAAGCTCCTCGGTAGGAAGATCTAATGGACAATTGCAGCTATCAGGGGGAATTAAATTGCTGTTTCAGTTTGTAAAATATATCAGCAGCTGTTTGAAGGCGGCGAAGGTGTGACAGCCAGGTAGGGAGGCTCTACCATTCTCTGGTCCTGGCAGGGAGGAGCAGAAACAGCCAAGGAGAAAGCTTGGGATCCTGGTCCATGTTCTCCTGCCAGTGAAGACAAGCCAAGCTGGAAGAGTAAGAAAGGGAGGCCGATGAACTCAGGGCCTTGGGGTGCTGAGACCCCAAAAGTCAGAGCCACAGACCAGTCAGCAGCAGAGTAAGAAGGCAGGGATCCTCCCTGGTAACCTGAGCAGGCTGGAGTTCAAGGAAAACAGATTTCTCCCTTGGAAGACCGAGAGGCTGAGGATGGTTGTGGGGCTTGGGGCCTGTTCCCAAACATTGCATAGTCAGTTCTCTGCCTTAGTGACCACTATACCTCCCAGGACATTCAAACACTGAACTGTGAGTGGATTATAACCACCCCCACACACACGTACGCGCGCACTCCAGAACTGGTCCTGGAGCAGGCTTGTGTTCTTCTCTGCCCTGGTCGTAAATGAGTGTGCATGAATGACCTGTTTGCCCTCCAAAGGGACATGTTATTCCTGATAAAAAGAGCAAACAGAAAAATAGCCCAGGGAGTGGAGAAAGAGGAGAATGTGGAGGCCCTTAGAAGTAGGAACATGGGCCACTCTTGACACTGGGGAGCAGGGTGGGTGGGTGTCACCCCTTCCGAAGCCCACTGGCTCTATGTGACACTTAGGGGCTGATGGGGGAGAGAGGAAGGTTTTCACATCTCTCAGGGAGTCCCAGCCGAAGCTAATGCTGACATCCACTCTGTCCCCATGCTGTTTCCTGGAGATGGGTGTCATGGTACTAGGGCATAACCTAGCATCACATTCCAAGCTGGCATCCCAGAAGGGGATCAAAGGACACTCAGCTCTGAGAACTATAGGAGGCCAAGGGTCTGGTTGTCTCGGTCGTTGCCTCTGCTTCTTGTAAAGTCGGGAGAGAATTGTCTCCCACTGAGTGTTCTAAGCAGGAGCTGGAGGGGAAGCAGGAAAGTGGCCTCCTGGCTGTGATGTCTGCAGGGACCTGGGCGCAGGGCCAGACACTGTGTCTTGGGACCCAGAAACTGGGAAGGCTCATTTTTTGACCCCTTAGCCAACCAGCCTTCGGACACAAAAGGAGTAGCGGGATTCAAACCTTGCTCAGATCCTCTCCCGGCCTGTCTCTTCCTTGTAACCTGGTCGGAGAGACACGCCCTGCAGGTTCCTGAGTCCTGCTCTGAGCCCAGTTTGGCTAGACTGGAAGGTTCCTATTTGCCCCTGGCACCCTGAAATCAGAGAGAGAGAGAGAGAGAGAGTGAGCGCAGATCCCACTAGGTCCCCACCTTCCTGCCACAGGAATTCCTAGCTTTTGAACTTTTCCTACCCTCCACCCCACCCCAGCACTGGCACATTGTCTGACAAGCTGTGAGGTGTGGTAGGTTCTGGGGTGCTAATTTTCTTCCTACCTCTCCTTAGTCCTCACCTAAAAGATGTTTTACCTCTCCCTCCTTTTGACACATTTCAGCCAAAAACACTGACTTGTGGGTAAAAATTCCTGCTTCCGTCCATTGGTCCATCCCTTGTCCACTCCAGCCCCCTCCATCCCACCCCCAGTTGGGCTCATCTTTGTCAGAGGCCCATCCTTGGTAGTAGCTCCTTGCATCCAGCCACGGGGGCCATGGAGTTCCTATAGACACTCAGCTTTCAGCTTGGGATTTCTATCCTTTTCTGGGTTCTGCAAGGAGACCTGGTTTTGTGCATGCAAGCATATGTGTCTGTGTGTGTATGCATGCACGTGCACGCACTCACCCACATGCCTGCGCTTCTTTAGATAAATCCACAGAGTCACATGAAATCAGTGACAGGCTGACACCGTTATTTCAAGATTCATCGCTCTAAGATGCCAGCAGAGGAGACCTAGCCAACTACTTCCCACCAACAACACTTTTTTTCAAGGCATAATTTATAGCACTGGGGTGAATTTGTTTCCAAAAGATGAATATCACACTATCAGCAACAGCTGCCTCTCATTTTTATTTGTTTTTAAATTTGACTCAAAGTCCAATTCTCCATACACATCTAAAGCTGTAAATCCTACGACGACAGATTACATGATTTAGTAAACAGGTTAAATTATATAATGCAATTAAAGTGGGGCCCTGCGACACCACCTACAGGCCGCTTCTGGGAAGGGCACTGGACCGGAGACTTGGGATAAGGCTTCTAGCTGAAGGGAAAAAAAGAAAAAAAAAAAAAAGAAAAAAAAGATTGCTACAGACTTGAGGCGCTGCCCCAGAGGGAGAAATTGAAGCCAACCAGGTTACTAATGCAGCTTTTCGGCCCCTCCAGCTGAGTTCACTATGTTATTTCAGTCTCCTGAAATTTTGTCTAGGCGTCAGAACTCCAGCCTGGGCTGCTATGCAGAGAGGATGGCTTGGGAATAGGGTGGCGAGCGACCTGGGCACCTGGGCTGGAAGATGAAGGGCTTTTGTTAGATGTTCTTAGGGACCTCTTTCCCCACTTTCAAACAAGACTGGAGGGAGAGAAGAGTGGGGCTGGCTGGCCCTTGGAATAAAGCTACCATCCAACTGTTTGTATTCAATTCATCAAGAGAGTGTAATGTGCTAACTGTGGGCAGAGAGTGCCAGCGTATTCTGGGGGGAATCCCTTCACCCTGCAGCCGGAGAAGGAGAGGGACTTGTATCAGCCACAGATAAGCGGCAGATCCTCCTGGGTGTGGCAGCCAGCCGTTCAGATCTTAATCATAGCTCAGATCCTGGCATTGAGAGCTGGGGGATCTTGTGAATCCTCTTGCGCATTTGAATTCACAGACGAGGAAACTGAGACCTGACCTGGGCACGGGGTGTGTGTGTGTGTGTGTGTGTGTGTGTGTGTGTGTCTCCCCTAGGGGTCCCTCAGAAGCAGTGCTTAGCTTTTATGGGAGGGAAGGACAACTGAGAAAAGAGAGAGGGCAATGCAGGACCACCCTTCCCACCCCTCTGCCCCAAACTGCGGTACTCCAGGGAGGCATTAGGCTCTGGGGCCTCAAGGATTCCAGCTTCCCCACAAGGGTTTTAGGAGAAAAACCGGACCCTGGAGAAAAAGGAGACTCACTTCCTAGGGGCTAAGAAACTGGACCAGAAGGAAGCGGGTGTGGGGAGGGGATCCATGGTTGAAAAACACAGGATCCACAGGGTCCAAGAGGGTAGAGTTATCTTCTCCTCCTTGCCTGTACTGCAGGCATGAGCCGAGTCTTCAGTTTGGAGCAGGCAGGTTGGACACAACAGATACAATTTAGTCACAACTAGGGTCAGGGGCCAGGAACAAATGCTGTTGGGCCAGCTGGCCAGCCCGTTCCCAATTAGACTTTGCTTCTCATCCTTAAAGCCTTGAGCCCCCAACCCCTGCACCCTGGCCCAATTACTGCCCAGCAGCATTAACCCCTTGGTGCACTGGGCTGTTAATGGAATGTTAATTGGTCTAATGGGTTTCATGTCAACAAGTCCTAATGAGCTCCCTCTAACGAGGTTGGCATTTTTTTTTTCTAAGCCTGTTTGTCAACACGCTGGAGTTTGGGCTCCAGTCTGAGATCCTCATGGTGGGGGAGAGAGAGAGGCTGGGGCAGAGGGGACAGAGGGTGATTGGTGTCTTTGGACTGTACAAAGAGTGTCATCTCGTGTCCCCTCATTCACCTACAGGCTTCTAGGGTCTCACCTGAATCTTGAGTTTTATAAAATAGCATTTTTAGCTCCTTTTGATAATAACATCAGTGACAGAAATGACTTCCCCTTAGATGTCATTGTGTGGCTGGGTGTTCTGTTAGTTTTTCTTTCTTTCTCCTTCTCAGAGCTGTCACATGATAAAGGTTTTCAGCATTAAAGAAAGGAAGGAAGAGAGAATGACATACTCTCAACAGGAGCCTATCCTGCATGGGGAAGTCCTCCGTGCTAAGTGGGCCTCGTGTGCTTCCATTTGCAGCCTTGGCTCTCGTCCCTCTCAGGCTCTGGTGTCAAAAGTGCGGGACCCCTGGACTGGGCTGCAGCCTCCCAGTGCCCTGGTCTGGGCTTGCTAGAACTCAGGCTTGCCTCTCACTTCCGAAGAAAGTGCACAGTAAAGCACATCCCCTCAAAAGGCCAGCCCCTGAAAATTGCAAGGCCCTCCCCCACACCTAGACCCAGAGCCTCAGCATCGCGGATTCCTCTCCAGGATAGTTGCACATGGCCCCCCAGTGGGACTAAGCAGGATAGGGGTGTATGTGTGAGTGGAGGATGTGAAATCATAGCAAGTTTCCGGGATGGGTGTGGGGGTCTTACACGGTTGATTTCCCCAGTGTCAAGTTGCCAGAGGCTTCCATGCCTCCGGGAGCAGAGAAAGAAACTTAAGCTCCTGCTGAAAAGGCCTCCTGTTCTCCTGTAGGAGATACCCCTGGAGGGTGATGGAGCAGTGGCCTGCTGCCCTATGGTGACCTCAGAGCGGGGAAGGGTCAGGAGCCATCTGGGTCCTCAGAAATTGTTCCCTGTGGAGGTGGGTCTGGCCTGTTCTCCTCATCCCAGCAGGCTCAGGACTAAAGATGGCTCAGCCTAGATTGTGGATGATTGCCTATGGGTGCTAACCACTCAACTATCCCTCCTTGCCTATAGATAGGGCATCCCTGAGTACAGCTAAGGGCAGCACCTCTAAACTGACCCTGCCTCCCACTCTTTAGACAGCGAACTAAAGAATGTGCATTAAATATTCCTCCGCTTAGCTGAACACACCTGTAATCTCAGCATTCAGGAGGCTGAGGCAGGAGGATTGTGGTTAGTGCAAATCCAGTCTGGGCTACGTGGTGAATTCAGGACCAGCCTGGACTAGAGAGCCAGACCCTGTCTGGAAAAAAAAAAAAAAAAAAAAAAAATCCTCTGCTTAGCCCAAATCCACATCATTGTGTTTTCGTTGCTCTAGTTCCACTAGGAGTTTTTCATTTATAGAATGAAGTTACCAGAAGACCCAAACCTAGAGTTAGAGGAAACCCTTTGCACCAGAAGGGGGAAAAAAGCCCTCCTTCCTAAATATGGTTACAGCCTTGACTCTGCCCCAGGCTCCATCTTCCGGAAGCTTTTGGAACTGCAGCCTGTAACATTCCCGGGGCCAGTAAGTGTCTGGGATTGGTTCCGAGAGAGGACAACAGATCCCTGACCCCTTAGTGCTAGTTCAAAACACCTTATCTACCAATCCAGAGAAGACTGTGCCTAACATGACACCCCCCCCCAAAAAAAAAAATAATCCTAGCCTATTTTCTCGGAGCTGAGAAGAGAGATTCCACATCCATTTTAAATATTTCAAGTCTCCACTCTAGAAGTTGCTTCTAATGTTTCAAGAAAGCTGCCCCTGGGCCTGAGGCTGTAGCTCAGTGATACAGCACATGCTTAGCATGCTCAAGGACATAGGTTCAATCCCTTGACCCTACAGAAATAAAAAAGAAGAAGAAGAAAAGGAAGTTTTTTATCCTTTTTTCTCCTCTGGAGCCCTCTGCATTCTGGTCATGGCTTCTTCGGCTGTCCACTACCAACATCCCAGCCATGAAACGGATTTCCATAGTGCCCCTGCCTGAAGACGTGGGCTCCCTCACAGCTCCTGCTGAGCCCTGTGCCAAAAGGGCAGCCGGTGCACGTGAGGAGGGTGAGGCCTTGCATGCTTCTGGCACAGGGTATCTTTGTGACCCATCCTTAGAGGTCAGGTCTGAGTGGGCAGAGATTCAGGCCAAGGCCAACAGGACTTCCCCGAGGCATAAAGGCCACCGCAGCCCACACTACCCCCACCTTATGTCCTTTCCCGTCAGAGTGTCGCATCCCTCTCCCAACCATGCTTCGCGGCCGCATTCCTCCATCCTGCCCGAGCCCCTAACATAGTTTCCTACATGCAGCTGATACGTGATAAACATCTACTGAATGAAACGCGAGCCTCTCCGCTTCGCATGTGCGGTGAGGCAAAGCACGCCGGCTACTTTGGAGACTTGGGTCAAGACAGGGGGGATGGTTCCCCACCTCCCTGAAGAAGAATCGAGAGAATAACACACACAGAGATGCACACGTGTGCACGCACATACACAGCCCTGGAGGGTCAACCACTTTGTCTAGCAGCAGCTCTAAAACTCCTTCGCCTTCCCGTGGAGTTTGGGTATGTGGACATTTTGGAAGTCCCCGGGAAGGGCAGTCTGAGTGGGATTCACACTGGCGTAGGCCTGAGCCCCTGAGCGCCCTCGGGGAGGAAGTGGTGAGGTATGCGCCTGGCTCATCAGCACCTCCACTCAGAAGGCAGGTCTTCCTGGACCTCAGGCGGTTCTTAGCGATCCCCTCTCTGTGTCAGCAAGTAGCTGTGGCTTCTGGCTCTAATTGTTTCAGGGCATCCGCTGTAACTGAACAGTTCTCTGAGCATTGTGTTTCCCTGGGTAGGGCTGCCAGGCTGTCTCCACTTACAGCACCGCGTTCTTGTTTAAGAGAAAACTTCGAGGCTCCGAGGGGGCAGCTCGCAAGTGATGGTGAGGTGGGGTGCAGCGGAATAGACCTGGAAACTCACACACGTACGCACACACACGTGTCACTCCTCCCAGCCTCTGCCTCCCGGAGACTCAACCATTTGGCTCTGACAGTTTCTCTGGCCCTACATGTCTGTGGTTCTGTATGAAACCAAGACTAATGGGAGTGCTGGAATCACAGTTGACGCCTGAAACATGGGTGTTTCCCTGCCCCCGTCCTCTCCAATCCCTACTCAGGTCCCCCAGTCTGAGGGGCTTGTGGCCCACATCTCTTGCCACCACTAGAGGGTATGGTGAGCCACACTTGCGGGGTGAGCCTAGTGCTTGGAGACCCTGGGGCTGCAAATTTAGGGGGCTGTGAATGCTGGTGTTCCCCCCCCCCCAACCACCAACACTGGGGGTGAGGGGAAGGGTGGGCCAAGGAGCACTCTTACCACAGCCTGGGATGGGTTTGGACCAGGCTCTGGGACTTCCAAGTTGGACTGAAAAGGAGGGTGTGCCATGGCCTCGAGTCCCACAGAGATGTCCGCAGCCCCAGGGGCCTCTGCTTCCTCACCCCAGGTCCCTCCTGCATCTGGCCTGAGCTGGTGCTGAACAAAGCTTTGCTGCAGGGCCTCAGGTTGTTTTACATATGATTTGAATATTGTTTCTTTCAAGTCAAGATAGCACAGCAAACCTCTCTCCACCCAGGCCTCTCCCCTGAGCTCTCATTGGTTCCCCTACAAGTCTTCTAGCCCTTGCTATATCCTGCCAGTCCAGGTGGCCCAGCCTGAAAAAAAAAAAAAATGCTGGTCCCAGGGCTCGCCTGTGCTTGGCGTCATTAACAGTGCGGCCCCTCTTTCCTGCCCACAGATCCTCGATGTGAATCAATCCCATGATGCAACATGCCTCCCCAGCCCCAGCTCTGACAGTGATGGCCACGCAGAATGTCCCTCCCCCACCCTACCAGGACAGCCCTCAGGTGAGTGTGCCAACGAAGAAGGGGGAGGGAACCCTGTGGTTGGGGGCTTGGGTGTTGCAGGGTGATGCCGCCCCCTCAGCTTCACCCTGACAGCCCCAGGGCTTTTTCCCTGTCAGGCCCCGGCAGCTACTCTAGAGGGAGACCCATGAGCACAGATTCCCCAAGGATTCACTGCGTTTGACAAAACACTCCATTTAAGTAGTTCTGTCACCAGAACCATAACCTGGAGTAGTGGTCGTACACCTGCCCTGTCCCACCGCATCCCACAGACCTCACGAAGTGCTGCCAAGCTCCCTGGTTGTGGTCAGGGTGAAGACACACACTTGAGATGCAAGTTCAAAGTGCCCATTTGTAGAACTGAGCTTAAGGAACATTTTCTGTATTTAACTTTACATACAAATACTTAATTCAAAACTTACTTAATTTTGTGAGCAACATTATCTCTTGAAAGGTGACAAAACCAGTGCAAATGGGATGGTAAAACGTTTTATGAAATAGTTTTACTTCCTATTTGATGTTCCTAGGTTTGTGTTTCTGTTTCATAGAACTAATGGGGGGATAGTTGGAGGTGGAGGGAAGGTGTAAGAGGGTCAAAAAGGGAGAGGGGAGGGATTATAATTTTGATGTGATATAGGTGCACAAAATATTCAAGTTCAATGTAAACATTATGTATCACATATATACATATTAATAAAATGGGGAAAAAAGAAAAAAGTATAAGCAGAGTCTGCCTTTGAGCGGAAACTTCATACTTTGAGGCTCCTTAACGAGATTTGTCTGTCTAATGGTCACTTGAGCACTTTGTGTGGTCCTCCTCTGTTGGAAGAGTCTTTGATCTCAATGGGATTCTGCTGGGCTTCTATCTGGAAAAAGCCATGGTGTCCTCTAACTCCTTACCCCTTGTTCCCAACCCCAATCCCTCTGCTCAGCCTCCACGTCCTTCTGAGACTTGCTGGTTGAAAGTCCTGCCATGGGCACTAGCCCCTCCTGGGCAGCCTCTTCTCCTCAGCTTCCTGTCCTCTCCTCTGTTTTTCCAGGAAGCTCCTGGCTTTTCTGGGAGGGCACCCAAAGTCCTCCAGATCCATCTCTTCCCATTTCTGCTTCATCGGTGGCACCTCCCCTGGGCCTGCTGATCTTTGAAAGCCTGAATTTTGCAGCTGATGAGGCTGTGTTCTTTGAACTTTACCTTCACTCTGTTCTGTTTTCTCTACCCTGGTCTCTCAGGTCAATATTAATTCAATCATTATTTATAGAGCACCTGCCATGTAAAGTGTACCCACTAGAATGTTCACGTACTCCCTTAACAGCTGCAAGAGAGGGCCTACTGTGTGCCCAACACCCTGTCTCCTCCAACAGCCACCTCCACCTCTCCCTACCCCTCAATCATTGCATTTCAGTCGAGACCTTCTGGGGAGATCTGTGTCACACATTTAGACACAGGCAGAGACTTTTTATCACCTGAGGCCCTGGGCCCTGGTGCCCCAGCCTGGTGTGAGCATAGGGTAGCTGCTCTGTGCATCCTTGCCTCCTCCCACTCCTGTGAACTTAGCAGTTGACCTAGGGACACTTTGCAGAGTGACCACCTTTGACTCCTCTCCGCTTGCAAATACAAAAGCCATTGTCCTTCCTTAACCTTTGAGCACGCTTCCTCAGTCACTTTCAGCTTCACATTCTTTCCGCAACTTTCCCCAACTGAATTTCGCATTCAGCGAACCCTCTGCTCAGATCGTAGCTTCCCACCGCTGACGTCAGAGTCAGACTTGGTTTTCACACTGGTTCCTCTCTTTGGAAGCGTTCAGACATCCAATACTCTGTCAGTGCCCTTCCGGCATCCATAGCCCTGGGTCACGGAGATGGAGCTCCGAAGGAGCCCTCAGCTGGTGGAAATGAGAAGTGACAAGACCCCAGCTAGATGAAGACCCAGTCCTCTTATCTGTGCAGCTAGTGGGGGACCCTCCCCTCTGGGCTATTAATAGGCAGGACCTTTGGCTCCATTTCTTTTGTAACTGGACACTGCTTCCCAACTGAACAGTGAGAAAGGGGAACAGCGCTGGGGACACTTCCTGTGTTTAGCAGGTGGTGGGTGGGAACCCAAACCTCAAGGATAAATGAGAGCAGCAGAGAGGTCAGAGAGCACTGGACTGGCACAGCTGGAGGCGGCTGTTTCCTCCCTCCCGCCCCTCCCTTCCCTGCCTGCCTGGGCAGCTGGAGATGTTTTATCTGGGTGGGATTAGCTGGAGAGCTGCAGCAGTGGCCCGTGTTGTCCAAGAATACTGATCCAGGGGCCTAATTTAATTCTCAGCACACATCTGGGTGAAAAAGTCCCCAGCTGCCAAGAGAGGGGATTGGGTTGAGGCTGCAGTTCTAAGGCGCTCAGTCCCCCAAAAGCCACAGCTGAGGAACTCTGGCCTTAGTGGTGAGGCAGGGGTCTCACGTAGGAGACAGACACAGGGACTGTCCTGAGTCCTCTGTATATGACAGGTTGTCACTATGGAGACAACCATTTACAGCTGAGGAATCATGTGCCCTGGGGAAACGATGCACCTACATGTAACCCCAGAGCTCCAAAAGTGAAGTGTTGGCCAAGAAGCATCAATGTCCAGTGACCAGGCCAAGGTCTTGGGGTCTTCATGGTTGCCACTGGCCTTTCCCGAGCTGAATCAGCTCCCAAGAAAAGGGAACAGGATGAGAGAGGTGTGAGAGACTGGATAGAGGGGGTAGGGGAGAGGAGGAGGTGAGGTCCCCAGAACCAAGGTTCTGACTCATGGAAAATGAAGTCTCCTCCAGAGAGCATGGCCTCCGGGGGCCCCTCGCCCCATTCTTTTGGGTCCGAAGTGCCTCCTTGCTAGGAATGGCTCTGTGTGTGTGCTTGGTCCCTGGCCTTGATGTGGGACCGCTTGGGAAGTCCCATTCATCCTCTCATCTTCTTCCTTCTCCACTTTCAAGGGCTGACCTCAGCTCCTCAGGGGAAAGCTCTGCTGCATTTCCCTCCCAATGTCATTATCCTAAGCAGCCAGCTGCTCTCTGACACTCAGTGTCTTCAGGAAGGTAAGGCCTAATAGGACCATGAGTCGGGGACACCAGGGAATCGTGTCCTCAGTAAAGGTCCCTGGAAATGAGACCCGCACCATCCTCACACCTCCAGGTCTCATCTCATGGCTTCCGGCCCTGTGCGTCTTGTTCCCTTGAGCTGCACAGCTGAGTACAACCATACGTCACCTCCTCAGGAGCCCAGTTTCTTTCACAGGCAAGAAATGGACAGTCTCTGCTAGAAGTCCCCAAAATGAAAGGGGAAGCGAGACGCAGAAACCTTCCTCTGAGACCCGTGCAGTCGTTTTAATAATGTTCCCGTTGTGCTGAGGGCTAGCAGTAGCGAGCATAATCTATTCAAATGCACAGGAGAATGTCACTTTGGAAAATTAGGAATCTGCATTAAAAAAATTCCCAAGCCCCGGACCTTCTTTATAATAAATTAGAATTTTTTTAAGGCAAGTTCTTAACTTGGCAATTTCATTTTTGAAGTTTGGGGAATAAAGTTATTAAAAATGAGGAGACTTTTTTCTTCTTCCCATTTTAGTAGAGGAGCATTAATGGTTACGGCCCTGTGCTACCTGGACACGAGCCAAGTGGCATCATGGATAACTGGCTTCTCGCCCTTCGTTTCTGTTTTAGTCCATGCAGGGGAAACTGATCACTCATAAGGGACATCATTCTGTGTTTACTGTGCAGTGAGGACTGCCTGGACATTTAGAAAGTGCAAAAACACCAACCCTTTCCTGTGGACTACTTCCTCCTTCCTCTCGGTTCCTGTAGCATTCTCCAAGGGTAGCAGCGCCCTCTACTGCCCAACCAGAGCACCTCCGTTCCAGCATGCATTAACTGGGTTCTTCATTCAGAACCCAATCTTATGCCTCCTGAATTGGCAAAGGTGAGATTCCAGGGAACATGGAAATCCGCGAAGATTGTTTAAAGGAAACATTGTCTCCTGAGGGGATGGGAGATGATCTGATGGGTGTGTAGTCCTCTTGGCACAGTGCGCTTTCCTTCTGCAGCTTTGCCTCAGTGGGCCTGGTCATCACAGTCACCTGGACTTTCACAGCTTCCCCTTCACCCTCAGCACCCGACTCACTCTAGTGGCACCGTTGACGTGGCTCCTCTCTCTCACCCATGCTTAGCTTCTCAGCAAGTAACCCTCCAGCCCGCCTCCTAGGATGTATGTTCTCAGTAGCAGCCGCCCGCCCTCTCACTCCTACGCACACACCCTTCTCCCAGGTATTCTCCCACTTGGAAATGCCAGTCACATCCTGCCACTTCCCGTAACACTGTATGCAGGATTACCCTCTGAGCAAAGTTACCCCTTCTGGATTCCCCACTAGCAACTCCAGAAAACCCTTGGGACTTACTAGTCAAGGCGATGGCTTTGCCACCTCACCTAGTTGAACCAGACTCTGGCTACCAGGACCTCCTCACACACACACTTTTCCTCAAACATGCACACTTACATACCATTCTGTGACTATCTTTGCCCTTGGTGTAAAGGCAAGACACACATTTTGTCTGGTCTGTTGGTAGATGTTTTCAGTGTTTAATTTTCTTCTACCTGCATGTCCCCTGCAAGTCAGGCTGCACAAGAGAGCAGAAACCCTAATGGACCGTGGTCCAAGTCCCTAGGCCCAGCTCCTGTGGGTGTGTGTGTAGATAGCGTAGTTAGGAACAAGTTGACAGGTTAAGTAGTGAGGTGACTTAACAAAAGCGGTATTGAAGGGGCTTTGGTAGTTTACTAAGGTTGAGCCTCATTATTGAAAGCTAGACAGGCAAAGTCCGAGCTCAAGATTCAGGACCAGTATGGGATGCTCACTTCAGAAAAAGTCAAGCATTTGCTTGAATTCCCTGGCAGAAGCCTCATTCCTGCCTGGCTGCATCCTCCAGCAATCCTCAGGGTAAGGAGATGGTGCCCAGGACCCCCAACCTGCTGCACTTGCAGACCAGAGGGCAAGATGATGTGATACCACCACTCTTACTTTGCAAGGGGACTGCTGAGGCCAGGGTCAGACACACGGGGGAGGGGTACTCAAACAGGTTTCTCTTGCCCCTGCGAGTACCTTCATCCCTTCTCTGCAGCACCACTCTCACTCCAAGCAGGCTGCCAGGGTGCAGCCTCCTGGGGAATCTGGCTGGACTTTGATCAGTCATTAGGATCCCCATGCTGGTTTCATTAGCTGGAGCCAGAAGGGGGTGGCTGGGGCCCCTGGCCGTGAATGGCCTCCATCCAGGCCATGTAGCTGTGCCAGGGCAGGAGCGGGTTCAGATGTTTTCACACTCGTTTACATTCCTCTCATCTCTTCGAGGCCTGGAGCCCCCTGCCTTGCAAGGCCCTCTGCTCAGCTGCCTGTGAAACATTCACATGCAGCAATAGAGCTAATTCAGTGCTTTGAAAGTTCCCCTAAGCCTTTTCTGTAGCTGTGATTGACGGCTCCTTCTGCCCCTGGGGGCAACACCCCAGGGACCATATGGGGGACCCACCTTCCCAGGATTTGACTCATCAAAACAGACCCTTCTCTTTCTTTTTTTATTTTCTGCTGTCCTTTCTTCCCTTTGTGCTCAGTGACCTCTCTCCATGCCTGCTTGGGCCACCCATGTCTTCAAACTAGATGGGTCCCTGGACTCTGGTTCTCTCTGGACCTGGATTGTTCCTTATGTAACAAACAAAACCAGCCTCCAGGTCCACCACAGGGCTTTTTCCCTCCTGTGTTGTAGAAGGTGAGTGGGCTGGCCCCATGGCTTTGAAGTTTGTGATAGAATACACTGATGACCTAGTCTAAGTTTTCCTTTAATGAACTTACTACCTTAATTCTAATAGATGCCGAAAAAATAGAGGTCTTATTGTCTGTCTTCTCATCTCCAAGCAGGACAAGTACCCTGAACAGCTACAAAAATAGTTAATGGCCCAAGGATACAAAGCCTAAAATAAACCCGGGAACAGGTGACTCGAGTCAGCAGCAGGGCTGAGGAGCCCTTTACATGCCTCGCCTCCCCTTCCATGCCATCTTCGAGGAGCTCCAGTGTCCCTGTGGCCTGGCAGGAGGGGGCTGGGTGAGTAAAGGCCCAGGATGCCTGTTGCTCTTGGAGTTGGTCGTCTGGATAGGAAGAGTGGGGTGACTCAACACATTCAGGACTCCTATGCTTGGTCCTGGGTCCTGATGCTGATGAATATGCAAATTTAGACAAGTAATGTCAGCACTTTTTTGGGGGTGGTGATCTTAGTGGTGGAACCCAGGGACTTCACATTGAACTACATCCCCAGTCCTTTTCTATTTTTTGTATTTTGAGATAGGATCTCACTAAGTTGCTAAGTAACACAGACTTCCAACTTGAGATCCTCTTGCCTCAGCGTCCCATGGTGCTGGAATTCCAGGCGCACACCGCCATGCCTGGCTTCGGCATTATTTCTTACATTAGTTCATTCATTTAATAAACAGGGCTTCTCATGGGTCTTGCAGGCTTTGCACTAAGTACCAGGGATGCAAAACTTACAGTGTTCCTGCCCTAATGGAGCTCCGTCCATTTGGGGCCTTAAATTCTGCACTGGTAAATGAAAATAACTTCCACCATCCTGCCTGAGAGGATTGGACAGAGAGTGGCTGAGGGAAGAAGAGTGCTCTTTCTCAGCCTCCAATTACCCGACTCAACTTGGTTCTGCCCTCTTTGGTACATCTCCAGCCGCCCCAATTGCACTAGACTCTAATTACTTCTTATTAGAAGCACAATAGGCATATCCAGTGGGTTTTTTTCTAGCTAAGAAACTAAGACACTACACATATATGCACACACATGCACACACACTCACACATACACACAGGGGCATACTTTGAGATTCTGCTAGGCCCCCTACTAGACTTAAGGAACTCATTGGTTTGAGACTATGACAAAAGTAAGGGGTCCTACAGAGAAGGATGGGAAGAGTGGGGAACAGTCAGTTCGCATGAAACTACACAAAACTGGCAAGTGAAAGACGAACTCCAAATGCAAGTCCACAGCCTGCCCAAGATGAGCCTTGGTCAGTGACACCAGAGGTCAGTGACACCCCAGGACATGCAGTTAGGCCCAGGGAACATTTGATGAGCCTTGCTTTCTAGAAAGGCCAGACTACAAACATCTTTGCAATGAATTAACTGATGGAGACCCTCATTATACACCATTAAGTAACTCCCCTGTGTCTGGCCTGTCTGAGTTGCCCAGGATCTGGTGGGGATGCTGAGGCCCATTGCACCAACAGCTCTTTGAGCTGCTGTGGCTGTCCTGGCTCTGTTGCTGGTCCTTCCTTCCCTGCACTGGTGAGGTTAGGGATATTTTAAGGATCCCCTGTGGCCACTTTCTCTTTAACTTGTCACATATTTATTTCCTCATTTGGTCTTCATCATTCAGTCATTTAACAAGCATACTGGAGCCAGACACAAGAGCAAAAAACCATGAATCTGGGAGGCAAAAGACCCCAGAGTGCCTCGAGTGTTTGGCCACAGGCACAGATGAGGTCAGGACCAAGGCTCTCTGAGTCTTGAGGTGTAGAAAAGTGAGAAAGGCTACCTGGGCAAGCTGGGGCTCCAGCTGGTCAGGAGAGTCAGAGAAGACACTTCCTGCAGATGTATCCAGGGCCACAAAAGGCAAGAAGACGCAAGTCACCAGGCATATTCAGGCAGCCCAGTGCAATCGGGGTAAACAGAGCACAGGACAAAGGGCACAGTGGCACACCATGCAGGGAACCTGTGAACAGACCTAAATCTGGGCACCCCCAACACTGGCCCTGCTTGCTGCTGTCTCCTCTGTGTTCAGGATCAACCTCATGTCAACCAAATGGCTTCAAGCCCTGACCTCCTCGCAGGTCCTTGGACTGACCCTGGTTGCCAGGAAGCTGATCCCTTACTGGCTTGCCCCTCAATGGAGGGATGCCAGCTCCTGGCTGCAGCCTTGGCAGTCCTGGTGAGCTAGGCCCCTGCGGCCCCTGCTACCCTCTGCCCAGAGCCAATTCACCCACACTCTGCCCAGAGGAGTACCGGTGTTGAGAAGGTGCCAGTGTTAGTTATCCAAGGCACCTGACAGGGGTACATGGTGGTGATAATCACAGAGAACACAGCTGTATCGAGGGAGGTGAGCACTGGCAGTGGAGCAAGGCCTGGATAAAAGGACGGCTGGATTCAGAGAAGGCCACCAACCGGGAGCACAAAGGGACACCGCACGGTGCTAGAGCACTTGCCGAGCTTGTGCAAGCAGAGAAAAAATGGAGGTTGCTTAGACACCCACGTTTATCGAGGTGCTCTTTGCAATGTACCTTCCCACAGGGTCCCATGGTAGCCCTTGGGAAAATATGTTGTTACCTCCATTTTTACATTACGGGAAAACTGATGTCCAGAGGAACAATGTCACTTGCCCAAGGTGACAGCTGGAGATTGGCAATATCTACTTCAACCAGCACCCTTTCCTGATCTCAGCCCACACTTGGCCCACTTCGCTGGTGGCTTCTGTAGAGCATTTTCCTCTACGCACAGGCAAGACCCCAGGGCAGCCCCTGCAGAACATCAGTGCGGCCAGGGCTCCGGGCTGGGCTGCAAGCTGTGCAAATTGTATTAGCAGTAGCTACCATTTGCTAAACGTCTGTTACATGCCAGCTGCTTGACCATACATTTTATCATTTAGTTGTACTGATTCCTTCCTTAGGTATGATTATTCCCATTTTATAAATAAGGATGCTGGATTAGAAACGTTGGATAACTTGCCTAAGTCACACAGGTAGAGAGAACCAAAGGCAAGGGAGGCTCCTCCCAGCGTTCCTACTCTACCTGCAGATCAGGGATGGGCTCTCACTGCTCCACAGGGGTCAGGAACAAAAGGACTTCTCTGTTGTGACCTGAGGCATTCTGGGCCAAGAAGGTAAACCCATAGGTGAAAAGGTGGCGGGAAGTCCTGCTCCTGCCCGTCATGGCTGTATTCCATTGGTGTTTTTTGATATTCTCTGTATCAGATCAGACACTGGGGCTGTAGCAGTAAACAGATAAACTGGTCCCAGCCCTCAAGGATCCTCCAGTCTAGCAGAGGAGACAGCCAAAAAGGAAACAAGAGGAAGTAGTGTGTGAAACAGCGTGGCAGCACAGAGTGAAGGTCCTGCCTCATGCTGGACTCCTGGCCAGCATCCGTGAGAGGCTCCGACATTCTCACAGCAGGTGGGAGGTCGGCACATCACTCCTGTTTCCCAGATAAAGCCCCAGAAGGTACTTAGTTACCCATCCACGGTGGCCCTGCAGCCAGTGGCAAGGGTGGGATTCAAACCAGTTTATCAGACGCCTACACCTCTGCTCTCCCCCAGATGCATACTGCCTCCCACAGATGGCAGGAAGACTGGGGCTGTCCCGTATTCTGAGCCACCTGCAACCACTTTGTGTGAGCAACAGAGAGGAATTTTGAGTGGACTCTGGCAAGAGGCAGCAACTCCACAGTGCAGGGCTGGCCACCGGAAGGCTTGAAGACCCTCAAGGTCAACTTTGCTTTCCAGCTCTGGGCCTCCAGGCCCCTCTTCAGCCTCTGAGGGAGAGTTAACACAGCAGAGAGCCTCCTTTGATTAATAGACCCTCCATGTCCTCCAGCCTGGGTTCACATGGAAAATTGTTTCTGATACAGCCATTGTGGGGGAAGTTGACCGGAACTGTGTGCTACGAGGTTTGTTGGGTATAGGAAGAAGCTGGGGACAGCAGTGAGGACAGGGAGGACTACCCAAGAGTGTGTGTGCTGAGAAATGAAGTTTCATTCTGGGTCTAGCCCTGTTCTTCTACTGCCTTTTTTGGTATGTGTGTGGGGGGTGGGGATTGAATAAGAGAAATCTTCCCATCTCCTCTTCAAAGAAAGTAATTACAGCCAAGTAGGGTGGTGCACACCTGCCACCCATCATGCTGGGAGGCTGAGGCAGGAGGATCGCAATTTTAAGCAAGCCTGGGCAACTTAACAACTTAGTAAGAACCTGTCTCAAAATTAAAAACAGAAAAAGACTTAGGACACAGCTTAGAGCAAAGGCACTGGGTTTAATCCCCAGTACCACCAAAAAAAAAAAAAAAGTAATAATTAAATGCACCAATCCCAGGAGCACAGTTAGTCTGGATGTCCTCCTTTCTTGCTCTAACTTTGCATGAACTGGCCATGGTCTACAAGTTTCTTCAACTCTGGGTGCTTCTGGTTTTTGGTCAGAAATGGAAGGATGGCGACCTATCACACAGGATCACTGTTAGACATCAAACCTGTCACTCTATTGAGAGAACCTAGTGGGCTGCCTGCCCTTACAAGCTGAAGGAGGATGGCTATTAACAGAAAAGAGGCAGGTTGCTGGAGTACAGTGAGGGTGTTGAGGAGCCAACCGGGAGGCAGGTCCCAGCACCTCCTCCATCTGCTGGGGAGCCTCTTCTGTTCATTCTCATGGAGAGACCAGGGTCTCAGAGCATCTGGACCTCCCAGCCCTGACACTTACCTCCTGTGACCTCCCCCCCCCAAGTCTTCCCACCCCTTCATAGGATAGAAGGGCAGAAAGCTTCATCTCAAGGTGTCACAGGCCAAGAATCTAGGTGGGAGCCTTTTAGCTCTGGGCGGGTTCCAAGGAGATGACAGAGAGAAACCCAGTGGACACAGCATCCACAGAAGGGGAGTTTTTTTTGGGGGGGGGTGGGGGGCAGGAGAGGTGCTGGCCCAAGTTTAAGCTCCAAAAAGGACCCATAGCTAAGACATGAGATGAGAACCAGACAGCCCGCACAGTTGTGGCCATAGCCTCGTGACTTGCAGTGGGCAGGCCTCCCCCAGGGTGTGTTCCACTGGACATTATCTGGCTGTCCGGCTTAGTCCTCACACCTCTGTGTTCTCCATTCAGCCTGTTGCATTCTACAGATAGAAAACTTAAGAATTTTTAAAAATTACTCTGAAACATGAAGCTAAGAATTGGCAGAGGACCGCCAAACCCTGGGCCTGGTCCTCAGCTCCTGCCACTCTCTGAGGGTTTTTTGATCCCCTCGTTGGCTGTTGGTGCATGGCCCAACTCTGCCTCTTCTCTCTGCGGCTTGGCATCTTCTGCATGAGAAAGGACAGTCCTACATGTCTGCGTGATGTGCTACCCCCAGCCCGTCTCCAGTGAGCTACCAAGGCAGATCTCCGGTGTGCTCCGAGATCTCCTTAGAGAAAAGTTCCAAGATTGGAATGGCCAGTTATAGGACAAGCTGTGAATGCACCAAGCAGCTTGTGGATTGCGTAAGGCTTTCTTCCCCGTCAGACCAAGGAGACTGAAAGGAAAGAACTGGGGAGAACTTCAAAATGCAAGTGAGCTAGGGAAACAGTTGGCAGCTGCCTGTCTTGGAGTGGAGACGAAGAGGGCAGGGATCAGTCCTGACTTGCACCATTTGCTAGTTTCCTCAGTGTACAGGGCCGATTTTCCACCAAGGCTGATTGCAAGATACTCATGTGATAAAAATCTGGAAACTTTAGCAGTTGGCTTTCAGAGGCCAGGATGCCTTGCTCTAGCATGTTGCTGACTAGGTATGCCATGCCCTGGTCTACCCAGGATGCCCCCTCCTCTGTTCTCTAGGCCCTACCACCCCTAAAACTTACCTTTAAATACCCCATTTCCCTTGCAAGGCTCCACAACCCTGTGACCAGCTACAGGTCATGCCTTTGAGGTCCAGGACTTGGGAAATAGAGGTCTGTGGCTAGAAAAAGAAATCTATTTTAAGATAAATACTCATCTCCAAATCTGGAAGAAATACAGTTTGTTGAATTGGTCTCCATGAGCTACATAAATCTGCGTCATCATACCCCTTAGTCCAGCTCTGCTTTCCTCGTCCCACCTTCCCCCAAGTAACAGCCTCTAGTTGGGGTCCCTTGGGCTACACGCAAGTGACAGCTTTTGATTTACATTTTTATTCCTCTTTAGTCGAACAAGGCCTCCCTGCTACTGGACTCCAGAGTTCTGCTTAGGAGTGGGCAGGTGAGAGGCAGAGGAGCGCCCCCCTCATCCCTCTCTATTCTAGAAGCTCATCTTGATGGAAGCACTTGTGGATTCCTTCAAAAGCATAACAAAAGGCACTTAGTAGGTCCAGCAAAAGCATGCCAGCCAGCCACATTTCACCCTTGCAGAGCCATGGGGACACAGTTATGCCTTGCTTTGTGACAAAAGCCCATTCTGAAAATTTCGTATTTCAATTTAAAATAACCCCTCCTCCAACTAAGATGCACTTTAGAGTTTCTAAAGCTCTCTTTCACCTAATTCAAGCCTCCCACCAACACTGTGCTATGGGTGGTGATTATCAGGGCACCTTCCTTGCATCCCTGCCTGTCACTGCTAGAGAGGGCTTCAGATGTCACCTCTGAAGATGATGGCTCTTACCCTCTCTTGGAGGCAGTGCCTTTCAGCCTTGGACAGTCAGGGCTGGGGAAGGTGCTCTATAGACTGTCTCCTTGTTGGAGATTTAATGCATTCCTTGGAGCCCACAAAAGAGAAATGATCTAACCTAATCCCCTTATTCAGATATTCAGAAGAGCTCACATGTCTCCCCATTTCTTGCAGTTCCCCAAATCCTTCTTATACATTTTAGGCTCCTTCAAATATTTATTTTATGACATACTATAACTTTTCCAAACTGGTCACCTCTTCTCCATATGTGCTTTCATGTACTTGTTAATCAGAGTGAGCTAGGACTGGAAGCTTCCTCCTTCTGTATGTGAGCTGTGCTTCTGTTTAATTCATCCTCAGACCCCATTTGTTCCTCCTATTGGGGGTCTCTCTCTCTCTCTCTCTCTCTCTCTCGTGTTTTGCTTGTTTGTAGACAGACCATTACCCTTTGGATAACTTGAGCTAACTGTCAGCAGATATTAAGCCATGTCTCCCCTGTTTGGCACTTACATTATTGATTTTTTTTGGCCCCAATGTTAGAAGTGTTCAATTGGAACTTATCAGCTGAAAATTACTCCTGTTAGGTTTCACACACTGCCAAGATCTATAAAGATCTTTTAGATTCCAGTTTCATGTCATCCATAAAATTATTGAGCATTTCTTCAGAGGTCTTTGAATCACTGATGAAAAAGAAAAATGTTGGGGTGAACCAGGGAGGAAGTGTGTGGCCCTTTCCTAGAACACCCCCTCCAGCCGACATCTGTCCTCCAGTTGTCTTTCCTTGGGTGTCGGTTAGTGACACACACAATACCCAGTGGTCACAACTCTCCATGTTTTCTACAGGATATTGTGAGAGATGTCTTTCTGAGGTCAATTACACCACATTCTCCTGATCTGCCAGGGAATGATCCTCTCAAAGCCAAAGATTGGGCTCTATGACAGTAGACACTCACCTTTGTGATCCTAGTGCCCAGCAGAGTGCCTGGTGTATATGGCAGAGACTTGAGGAACACCTGGAAAAATGGCCCATTGTGTTCATGAGTGAAGAATGAATGAATGAATCTGACCCAGATTAGTATGAAGATGCCTAAGAATTTATTTTTTTAATTCACCTTCTTTCTCTATTTTGACTTTTTAGGGTTTTTTGAGATAGGGTCTCCCTGTGTAGCCCAAGATATCCTTAAACTTACAACCTCCTGCCTCAGCCTCCTGAGTGCTTGCATTATAAGTATGTACCACTTCTTTCTTATAGCACCTTTTTTATATTCATGAATTCTAAAAGGTCACCAATTTGCTTACCAATGAAAAAACAGGGTCTTAGGAAAGTTGAACGATTTACCAAGGTCGATGCAAGCAAGTGTCCCCTGGAATCAAGTCACCATGGTGGCCTGGTGTGCTTGGAGACATTCCCATGCTTAGTGACAAGGACGCCTCTTCCTAATAAAAGTGACATGATAGAGTAAAAAGCCACACGTTTCTTTTATTCTCTCAACCTCATTCGCTATCCATCGTTCACGGATTCATTTATTTAATACCTACTAGTGGCAGATTAACCCGAGCTCTGGGAATACAATGATTTAAGACCTCCTTGAACTTAAGTTTTAGTCAGGAGTGGGGATATTAAAAAAAAAATCAGATAGAAGTATAGTATGTGGTTGTGGTAAGGGCTACGCAGAAAAATGAAGCTAAAGGCAGAAGGGCTGGATTTCACTGGGAAAAGAGGTGAACAGAGAAAAAGAACAAGACATGCAAATGTCCTGGGGACGGCTACGTCAGCAATAATGTGCTTGCACTCACAGAAATATAATTCTTTTTCTCCTAAATCTTATGAGTATCCTAGATATAAAAAATCTGATTTCCTTTAAGGCACATCCATTCATTCATTAATTCAGTCTTTTTCTCAACAAATATATTTATTAGCCATCAATCATTGTCATAAACCGCTGCCTTGCTGGGTGCTTGGGATGAAGGAGTGAACAAGGCCTTTGAGCAGGATACAGACAAATACATTTAGGCTGATGGCACAGCGTGACAGGAGCCATCACGGTGCTTGGGACATTTCGATGTGAGAGAACTGTCAATCCCACTTGCTGTGCACCCTCCCAAGGATCTGTGTGACTGCAGAAGCTATAATGTAAAAGCATTAAATCCTATAATGATGCTTTTCAAGAAACTTTAAAGCTACTGAGCCATTTCTTTAAGTGAAACCATAGACAGAAAGTCCAATATGTACTATTAAAAAGAGTTGCTCTGATTGGCACAAATTTGGAGGCCTCAGGACACCTCTGAAAATCTGTAATGTAGAAGGAAAATCACTTCTCTCGATACTTATTATGGCCCGGTACAGAAGTCTGTCCACTGTCCACTAAAATCTTATCTTCAAATGGCCAGGTAAACCGAAGTTGGAGAGGCGTCCACTCATCAGTCATGACACATTAGAAGTGTTTCCTCTTGGCTATGTTAAAAAAGGGTAAATAAGCTTTTGCCCTAATGAGATGGATTCAGCTACTGTTTTTTTCCTGCCTTTAGAATCATCAAAGCCTGGGCTGGGGGGGATGGCACAGAGGTTAAAGCATTTGCCCTGCATGTCCAAGGCCCTGAGTTCAATTCCCCAGCACCACATAAAGCTGGTTGTGGTGGTGCATGCCTATAATCCCAGCACTTAAAAGGCTGAGGCAGGAGGATTACTGTGAGTCCAATGCCAGGCTGGGCTATACCAGTGAGTTCAGGACCAGGCTGGGCTAAAGAGCAAGACCCTGTCATCAAAAAAATAAATAAATAAATAAAAGAGTCATCAAATCAAACTTATTACCATTCAAAAAACTCATAAGCATAATTTAAATTGTTTGTTATATTGTTGTGGGGTTTTTTCCTGGGCAAAGGTAACTGTATTCTCATTAAGAATCATCTCTTTCAAAATGTATTGGGTGTCACCTGATGTGGGAGAGTAGTGCTAAATTGTTTTCTAGAACATTCTTGTTTGAAGAAAGGCCTGCTTTTCTTCCATTGTAGCACATGTATAAATGGATGTTCCTTATACATTTACAGAACTCTTGCTCACATCCTCTCTTCCAGGCACACCACAGGCCAGTGTGACCTTCACGCTCCAGCTCAGGAACCTCCTGAGCTAACTGTCGTCTCCTCTTCTCTCTGTAGATGACAGCAACTGCCCAGCCACCCGCCAAGGCCCAGGCTGTCCACATCTCTGCATCATCGGCCGCCACCAGCACACCCGTGCCCAGCACCCCCATTGACCCCCAGGCCCAACTGGAGGCTGACAAGCGAGCTGTGTACAGGTAGGAAGCTCTTCATCCCTACTCAGAAGCCCTCAGCAACCTCAGACGCAGCTGAGCGGTGCCAGAGGGTGGGCTCATCAGCAGCGCGGCCAAAGCTGCTCTCCTTAGCTTCGCTCCCCCAACTCAATCCAGAAATCCCCTGGCTGGCTGCCGTGGGTTGGCTCCAGCTTCCTGGAAGTGTCTAGTGAGGAACACGAAGGCCTGGGCAATGTGTCCTATGAGGAAACTCCCCATCTCGAGTAGAGAGAAGAGTCCTGATGAGCAACAGAAACCCTCAGCTCAGCCAGGGGCAACTCCCTGGGGATCCCTCCTATGTCCCACCCCCATTGCTACCTTCATTGCAAGAAGAGTCCCAGAGCACAGACCATCTGACTGCACTATTCAGTACTTGCTGGTACACAAATTTTGTATGCATGCAAATCACAGGGCGGGCCCGTTGCAACTCATAATCGTACACCCCATGCTCAGAGATGCTAAATCAACAGGTCAAGCAATAAGAAGGGGTTTTTTTGTTTGTTTGTTTTTGTTTTTTGTTTTTTGAGACAGGGTCTCACTCTGTAGTCCAGGCTGGTCCTGAACTCACTATGGAGCCCAAGCTGGCCTTCAACTCACAGCAATCTTCCTGCCTCAGCGTCTGCAGTGCTAGAATTATAGGTGTGTGCCACCAAACCCAGCTTATGTGGTACTGGGGAATAGAACTCAGGGCCTGGGTTTGCTAGGCAAGCTCACTAAGTACTATTCCTCCAGCCCCTGGGGTGTGAAATGTTTTATGGGGAGGGGATGGGGGCATAGCTCAGTGTTTAGAGCCCTTGCCTAGGAAGTTTAAGAGCCCTGATTCAATGCCCTCGCACTACATAAACTGGGCACTGTAGCACATGCCTGTATTCATAGTACTTGGGAGGCTGAGGCGTGAGGATTGCTGTGAGTTCTAGGTCAGCATGGGCTACATAGTGAGTTCAGGACCAGCCTGAACTACAGAGCAAGACCATATCTCAAGCTGGTCCTTGGGTGGTAGTGTCCGCTTTAGCAGTAGGTGCTGTGTATAACTATATAGATCCTGGCACTCTGCCCTAGGATGGGAGTTGGGTGAGAGCAGACAACTGGTTTCTCTGTTCTGTGCCTACTCCATACACCCAGGACAGGGTCCTGAAAATTTCAGAGGAGTGGTTGAGGCTCTGGGCAATGCCCATCTACCTTGACCAGCTTTGTTCTTATGTATGTAGTAGGGGTAGGAGATGTGGTCGATTGAGAATAAGCCTGAATGAGGCTCCAGCAGCAATCTGAGTCGCGGTATATTCATGGGGAGCCCACAGCACTCAGGTGCCTGAGCCTGCGCTCAGTATCGAGGTTGGGCCCTTGCTCACCTTCACTTGCATGAGCTCCCAGGCTGCCAGGCCTCAGCAGCACAGCTCACCCTGGCTGGGTACATGTTACAGCTAATGCCAGTCTCATGTGCACCAAGACAGATGAGTGGAAGACTGATTCCTTCACTAACCCTCACCCACCTGCCAATGACAATGCCTTTATGGTAATAGTGGTAATTAGTGTAGTTATTAGCATTATCATTGGCATTATTTTTAGTTGCTCAGATGAGCTGAATTCCTTTAATGCCACCGATTGGGGAATCAGACCAGTGGCCTAATCCAGGGAATCTGGCACTGGGGTCTTCCTAGACCACATAGAAGAATACGACACAGAGTCTGGCCCCCACCCAGTACAACGTACAGGCCAGGCCCAGCTGCCAGCAGGTGCAGAGATCTGCCTTCGACCCCAAAGAGTTCCAGGGTTCCAGTCACAGTAACTTTAGGGATACTTGCAGGGAAAGAAAGTCAGCCATCATGGGACATGCCTTTCTGCCCCTTCCCCCCTCATCTCCTTCACACTCTTCATTGAAACTTTACTATTACTGTTTTAGGTACTGTGCTAGACTCCGGGTAAAGGGGGTGAGATAGAAAGGGAATCATAGAGGGGCTGGAGGAATGGCACAGTGGTTAAAGCATTTGTCTAGCAAGCTCGAGGCCCTGAGTTTGATTCCCCAGCACCACATGAAGCCAGGCGTGGTGGCACATGCCTGTAATTCCAGCATTTGAGAGGCTGAGGCAGGAGGATTTCCATGAGTCCAAGGCTAGCCTGGGCTACATAATGAGTTCAGAACCAGCCTGGCCTATAGAGTGAGACCCTGTCTCAAAAGAAAGAAAAAAGAGGATCATAGATTCTTTCCTTTGTCTCCAGGAACCAATAGAATGCAAATAAGAAGATAACACGGTATGATTAGACCACTAGGGCAGACTTCATAAAGGAGACAGTATTTGAGCCTGGTCTTCAAGGCTAAGAGACCCCATCAGATGGGAAAATGGGTGGAACCGGCTCTCCAGACAAAAGAGAAGCAGGAGCACCAGTGACCAGATAGCTGGGTGTGGGAATGAGGATGCACAGCCAACTGTAAGTTAACCTGGCAACACTTGCTGCTAGGCTTATACCTTGGTGAAGAGCCTGAGGACAGGGGAGCCTGGCAGCCCCTGAAAACTGCCCCTCAGCCTGGCAACTTGGGTATATGTTCTTCCTACTCTAGTTGCTACTTGAAGTACAGCCTATGGGCAGCAGTATGTAGGTGCTGATTACAGCTGCAGAATCTCAGGCCCACTCAGACCTCACGATTTATGATCTAACTTTTATCAGGTACAGGCACCCTAGACTGATCCTGGGCAGAGACCAGTAGTGACCATAGATTATAGCAGCTTCTAGAGAGGCTGATTTGTGATGTAACGCAACATTCCTAGAAGCTTGAGTCTACTTTCCACTGACTACTATTATCTCTGAGATTTCATTTCATGATAGAACCTAAAGCAGTAGTTCTTTAAGAATCAATGAGATGGCCTCCGTAATCATCTGGCATCCCATCTGACACAAAGGAAGTTGGTTCTCTGTCCTGTCAGGGGGACCTGTGGGCTCCTAGACTCACATTCTACCCAGGTCAGCTGCAAAAGAGGCAAGATCCCTCCCCTCTACGCACTCTCCACCAACTGGAAGTATGGCCCAGGCCATCCTCCAACGAGTACTTCTTCCTTCTCCCCCTCCTCTTGAGTCCCCAGGTGCCGACCGCTCCACAGTCCTTAGCTCTTATTCCAGACTCTGTCTGCAGACTCAGGACTCTGGGGCAAACATGCTCTCTGGCTCAAAGCTGGCAGGCACTGACATCTGTACCACAGTCCAGCTCCCCACCCTGGGTCCTGCTGCCTCCCAGCCAGGCCCTGGGGTTGTCTCCCACAGCCACACCTCTCCCATTAGTACCAGCTGCCCTGTCTCCAGCCACTGCTGGGATGACTGGCCTCCAGTAGAGCTGGGTAATTTTAATTAGATTTGCCTGCCTGGGGCAGCCCAGTTGCTTCAAAGCACATCGGGGAGTCGGGCATTTCATGTCGATAAATGTAACAAGACCCTTTCCATTCAGATTAGTGCCCCAGCACTGACTTTTGGAAACCCCGCCAGAGGCCTCCTAGAGCCAAAATGAAGGAAGGTGGGGCAGGCACCTCCCTGCCCCTGCTGGGAGGCACAGGGTTATCCCGACAAAGGGAAGGGAGCTTGCCAGTGCCCTGGAGGTTTTATTTGTGTATAAGGATGTGTTAATGAAATGTATTGGTTCCCTTCTGATGTGGAAGCTGGGGGTGGGGGAAGCAGAGCCTGTCTTTAATTGGATCATACCAGAGCATCATCTGGGCTAATCAGCGAGGCGACCAGGAGCTCCCACTCAGATTAATGATTGCAGTCTAATCCAAGCAGATCCCGTGATTGGATGCACATCCTGGCTAATTGAGTTTGTGGCCCAGGAGCAAGGATGAGAGGGGGTCAGGGGCGGGGAGACCCATCAAACAGGGGGCCTTAGACTGGTGCTGCTGCGCTCAGTTCTCTCCTCCCCCACCTCCACCACAACCCTGACATGTTCCCCCAAAGAAGTTCAAACTTCAGTTGGGCCACAACGTCCCACCTGTCCACCCTGCCAGGCGGGCGGTGGCCAGGCGTTGGGTGCTGCGGAGCCCTAGGGATTAGGTCGCCACTGCTGCACAGAGACAGAGCCAAGAGGGTGAGGTTAATCCAGCTTTCACTCAGCCTCCTCCCCCAGTCTCCTTCATTCCCCTTTGAAGTGAGTGGGTTCCCATGGAAACCGTGATGTCCTGGGGAGCAGAAGAGTGGCAGGGAGCTAGGCTGGCCAGGTGCACACGGAGGAGGAGGGTGGCTCTGCGGAGACTGCTCTGCTAGGGTATTGGCTGTCTCCCTATGGCGCAACCTCCCTGAGAGCCTGGCAAGTGGCCTGCCCGGCAGCTAGCTCAGAAGAAGTTACCTATTATTGATAAGGAAATGCAGGGCTGGAGGCGTAGGTAGTGCAAGAACGCAGAGGGCAGGAGTGCTTTTTGCCTCTATTAAAAAATGCTGGAGAAGTGAGCTACAGGATCAGGAAATGTACCGTAGCCCGTCTTTCTGCTTTGTGGCGTTTCTCACGCTTGAATTAATTATGTTGTCAACAGGGTTCCTGCCCGCCCCCAAGGGCTACTAACTCCATGAGGTCAGGGCTCACGTCTGTCGTGCACATGACGTTGTTCCCAGCACCTTACAGCTAACTTGAGTCAGAGCCTCAGGTGAAGTAGGTGCTGAGGGCTTGTTGAATGGAGTCGTTATGAGTTAGGAAGTACCCCATAAATATAAGGTAGTGCTAGGTTGATGGGCTGCAAATGACTGTAGGGGGTGAAGACAGGGGAGAGTCCTGACTTGTAGTGTTTGCCTGTTTTCGTGGTGTAAGCGTTCCCAGCCTGGCCCATTACACACTGCCAAGGTGGGCTACTGAGTTGAGATGTTCACAGCCGGCTCTCACCAGCCACAGAGTACAAACCCCAGGCAGGAAGCCAAGCCGCAGGTGCAGTCTCTGTTCACAAACACGTGGTGGACCCATCTTCTATTCTGATTCTGTGGAATAGTGTTACTGCCACCCTTGGCTGTGATTCTGTCTTCCTGGTCCTCACTGCCCTGTCTGGTGTAACCTTGGGTTCTTAATTTTGATTATTTGCTCTTAAAGAATTAATACTTAAGGAGGAGGGACAGAAGGAGAATGGGAAAGCCCTTGTCACCTTGACAAGATACATATGTGCACAAAATGCTCAACTCCAATGTAAACCTTAAATTTTGCACGTGTACATATCAATAAAATGGGGAAAAACAAAACAAAAAAAGAATTAATACTTATAACAGTGCCCACATGGCGTAAGTGATATTTATAGGTGTCTGCGATAAGGATCTCCTACCCGAATTCCGAGAGAGTAAATATTCTCCTCTGGAAATTTTACTCCATATTATCCCTTTCCATCATCATAAACCAAACTTCGCCTTCGCTTCCAGGGTCTCCATCTTGTCCTAGTAGCTTCCAATCCTTTCCTGGATCATCAATGAGTGAATTCCTCCTGGCAGCTCCAGAAACCCGGTTTCAAAGTCTCCTCCTGCCTCCCAGTTAGTTTCTCTGCTCTCAGAATCGTGATCCTTCCCTGCTGCATGCTCAGATCTTCACAGCAGTCACATGTCCCCATAAGCCACCGTCTTAGTCACTTTCTCATTGCTGAGACAGAATGGCCAGCGCCCATTACTTAGGGGAGGAAAGTGTCATTTCAGCTCACAGTTTCACGAGGTCTCAGTCCATTCATGGGCAGTTGGCAGTGATGGGAAGCTGTTCATGACATTGCAACAGGAAGGATCTAGACCCCCAGAAGAAGCCTGGGAAGAGTTTATATGCCACATGCCCAGTAATGCGCCACATGCCCAGTAATGCTCATACACCCATATTCTAACAAACACCCATATTCCCTCACATGTCCACCAGTAATCCACCCCTCCTCCCCAGGCCCCGCCTCCCAACAGCACATGAGATCCATAGGTCATTCACAACACCCATGAGGCCTTCAGACGGACCTTCCAGACCCAGCCCCTAACAGCCGCACGCTCAGACCTTCTCCCAGGAGTGCTTTGCACCCAGGGCTCATGCCCAGGCCCAGCTCTGCCTCAGTAACACAATGTGCATTTTCTAAAGCCCTGTTTCTATTATTTTGTCACAACCAGACTGGATTTCTCTCCAGTCCAACCTTTGGTACAGAAAGGGCAGAATGGGGCAGTGGGCGATGTTCAGGTTGCTTCTGTGGAAACATCCTAAAGGTCACTGAAGCCCCAGACTTAATCCCGATAGTCCTTTAGCTGGAGGTGCAAATGCAGCTGAGCAGCCGTGCTGGATGCTGAGAAATAGGATGATATTCCAGAAATAGACTTGGTGATAACTAGCTTTGTCACCTTGAGCAAATTAATCTCTCAAAGTCTCCATTTTCTCGACCGGTCAAAAAAAAACATAATAGCCAAAATAAAATTACATAACACAGAGTGTTACTGATACACAAGACAACGTTCCCTAGCTGGAGAAAGGCTAGCGTGTGTTGCTCTGACCTGCCTAGCATGTGGTTGTCTGGTGCATGCAGGAAGGTGGTATTCAGTGTTGGGAGCATAGCTGCAGATTTAGGTTGCCTGGTTCCGATTTTATCTCTACCGCTAGGCACCAAACCCCTTTGTGCCTCAGATTCCTCATCTGTAAAGTAATATTGTCTCTTTATCAGGATTGCCATGGTTAAGTGAGATAATGTAGGTAGTGCTTAAGAGTGAACTGGGAAGTGGTAAGCACCGTAGGCATCAGCTGCTGTGGGGTTAGAAAGTGGCGGAGCAATGACGGTGGAGGCGTCAGGGGCTCCCAGCCGCACAGGTAGCACTTGCTGAGTCCATCTGTTTCGTGTAGAACACTGAGTTGAGTTCGGAGAGGGATTACAAATAATGAGGATCTGGGCTTGGAAGGGGAGAAGACAGACATGCATGCGACATGAATTTGATACAGAGCTATGGCCCAGAAAAGTATGCATGCAATTGACTACAACGCGTCTGCAGGGTGGGAGCGTCGCAGTGCTTTCCCCAGGGGAACTAAACCCCAAGACAGTGACAGCCAAGCTGCCTTTCCTGGGGAGGACCCCTGTAGGCTTGAGGGTGTTGGCGGGCTGGGTCCTGTTGTGACTGTCCTTTTTAGCAGCTGCATGGTCAGGACCCTGGGAACTGGTGCTTCCTAATGAAGTGTCTTTGAGGGAATTCATCCACCCTGTGACCAGAGAGTGTTCTGGCTCCAAAGAGGCGACCCTGGGGCTTAACCCTCTGCCCTTACTGGTTGTGTTTAGACACTCCTGGAATGTGCTGGGCGAGGTGGCCTGGAAGTCGTGTGAGAGAATGGAAGCCATTCCCAGGGGAGAGGTCGAGGCAAGGTGCTGCAGGACAGTCTCTGTGCAGTCTCAGTGCAAAGCATCATGGGCCTGACTCTGGGTTCGGGGCTCCAGCTGTCACTCCCTTTGTGAAGCCCTTGGGTTCGCTGGGCTGGATTCACAGCCATCTCAGCTGTTGGCTATTGTCAGGGAGTGAGCCTGTTCAAACCATCGTCTGGAAAGTGAAGCTATATTCGATTTCCTATGGTACCAATGAAAACTGGTTCCCTGCCCTTCCAGCTGATATCTGAAGCCCCCTCCCTAAGCCCAGCCTCTGGCAGGCCCAGAGGCTGTGGCTGCCTTGCTCAAGAGCAAGTGGGCTTAGAAACAGGTATGCCCAGGTCCTGCTGCTTCCTCAGTTCATGGGCCTAGCCTAGGTAGAGTCTAGCAGTCCGGGGACCCTGCCAAGACAAGCTCGCTGATAAGAGATCCAGGAGACCTAAAGCCCAGTGACATTTATCCTTGGGAGGTTATGTCAGGATTAGATGAGGTAACCAGTGCTAACAGTTGGCAGGGCTTGGCACATGGAAGCCTCTCAATGAAAGGCAACAACATCTACGAAGCCGTTTCTGTCGTAAGTACTATGCTGTATCTGGCTCCCTTACAAAAGGAAGCCTATCAGCAGTCGGGCCTTCTGCTAGTGGAAAGGGGGTGAAATCGCAGGGGGAGGATGGCAAGCACGGGTGTGGAGGGCGCCTTGGTCCTCAGCATGGGCACTCACTATGAGCCTTATAGCCAGGAAAACATGCCCAGTGAAAGAGCTCAGGGCCTGTCCTGGAAGGTGGCTTCCAGGGTATTGTCTCCGACTCAGTGATCTCAGTGTACTCTGGCCGGCTTTTCACTAGGGCTACGGTGGCTCGGCAGGCCTGTCTTTTAATGGCAACACCCCTCTCTGCCTTTCCTAGGCACCGAGCCACATCATGGTCAGATAGCAAGAACATGAACCAAGGCTCATTCGGTGGTCTGACCCTGTGATTAGGCAAATCACGGAACCTCTTTAGATAAACTTTCCCACCCCGCAGAGTGAACATTAAATGAGAAAATGAAAGATCTGAAAAAAGGATTAAAGCCGTCATCGATAAAGCAGAGATCGGCTAGCTCTGTGACCCCAGGATAAAGATGAATCAATCATAACGGAGAGAAAAAGGGAGAGAGGAGTAAAGTGAGTCCAGTAATAATTCAAAAATAACCAGTGAGAGAGAGGGAAGAAAATAAGATCAGGGTTTAGATCCTCAGATTTAAATCTTCACTCAGTCATTTACTAATTTGATGAAGTAATTTACTCATACCCCAAGTCAGTGCTAGTCAGTAAAACAGGCACAGGGTGAATGTTGGCATGTTTCGACGCCGTGAACACGTATTAGATCTCTTTTTAACTTACCAGGTGTCACCAAGTATGATCGTGTGTTTAGTCCTCTCCAGTGTCCGAGACAAATGGACAGACCTTCCCTCTCCACACCAGCCCCTCCCCCGAGAGATACTCTCTGTGTGAACTGACTAAACTTCGGGTGACTCAGCCCGAAGTTCTGACCACTCTCACTTATCTGCCGTAACTTCGGAAACAGACACCTCTTTTCTGCACTGGTTGTCCCTCCCTGTCATGCAGGGCTGGACAAGAGGTTCCTACCAGGTCTTGCAGTAGGCTCTTTGTCTTCTTATCCTGTGGACCAGACTTACATGTTGAGATTCCACATTGATTTCTTTTAATGTGCCAGGAGGCACGGGTATAAATGTAGAGAGGGGTTCAGAGCAGACGGTGCTCTGCCTGGTCCCCACACTTGCCGGAGAATGGACCTGTCCACCCACCTGGGGGAGGAGAGCTGGGTTGAAGCCCAGGAACCCTAACAGATGCGATTCCAATTTAGCAACAAGAAGAAGTCCTCTCCAAGGCAACCCAGGCGAGCATACCGCCCACTGGGCAGGACTAAAAATACAGCCGCATGGTTTTAACGTCACACCTGAAGCAAAAATATATCTACCCGGGGCTGCGGGCTTGTTCTCCCCACCCCGCGCTGCTCTCTCCATCTGGTACCTTTGAAGGGAAGAGAAGCAGCAGGCTGGCCTGGGCGAGCACTTTCCTTCGCACTCTCTCCCCTCCCTCTAAGACACACATACCCCAGCCCAGCCCCACATGAAGCAAGTCCTTTTGTAGCAACAGTGGCTAGAAGCTGCCAGATGGTACACTGATTTGGGTCCCTCGGTACAGCTAGCTTGTGAGCCTGAAAGAATGTTAGGATCATGTCTTAGAGCCTTCATTCCCATAGTCATTGCTTACCTCATTCATTCGTTCGTTTCCACTCATTGATCCACCAAATCTCGTTGATCCTCTGTGGTGCATCACACACTGTGCCTAGCCCTGGGGAGTTCAGAAAGATCGAAGGGGTCATGGACAGCAGTGGCCCACAAAGCAGTGAGGAGGAGAGGTCTGTGCGCAAACAACTGGGGTTCAGAGAATGTAATAAGTGTCGTAGGGAAATAAAACGTTCTTACTGGTAATGCTTCTTTGGTTAAAAGAAAATGAAATTTTAAGTTCTGAAATTGAAAAGATGTCCCCTCCTCATAATTCTGGGCATGTATTTGAATTAACACATAAGTTCATTTTCCAGCCAAGTGAGTTAGTGGACATGAGAAGATAAATTTACTGGAGTAGATGGTGTGGTTGTTGCTCTGGCTAAAGATGTCCACGCACCATTCCCGGGGAATGGGACAACCGTTAACCAACAGCTTTCCACATGCCAGGCACACTTCGTGTTTCTTAATTTAATCCTTAAAGAACCTGCATGGGAGGTGTTAGCCCTTTCACATAAAATAGGAAACTGAGGCCCACAGGCATTCAGTAGTCTGCCCAGAGTCCCTGTGCTTATCCTCTGCTTCCTGTCTTATATTCTACATGAAGTTAAGAGAGAAACTCAGGCATTTCCTGAGATGCCTGGGAGAGGACAGCGGTTTCTGTTCTTGGAGAGATGCTTGTGGACACCTTCACCAAGGAGATGACATGTAGAGCTGTTCTGAAAGTCACTAAAAGGGACCTGGAGGGAGGCAGGAAGAATGGTTCAGGGGAAGGAGGAGCAGAAGCACAGGTATGGGAAGCACAGGGCAAAAGCAAACACAAAAAGTGCAAGTGGCCTGAGCCAGAGAGAGAGAGAGAGAGAGGTGACTGCACAGGGGCCGCCATGCTGTCTCTTCAGCCCCCGCCTTCTCTGCTAAGTCCACCCAGAAGGAATCCTGAAAAGAAGCTGAAAGCACATCACGTAGGGCCAGGTGTGTCCTCCTCAGGAGTGTTGACCCCCTTCATCGACTTCCAGGGGAAATTTTTCCTTGGTCCTCAGCATGGGCACTCACTATGAGCCGTATAGCCAGGAAAACATGCCCGAAGAAAGAGCTCAGGGCCTGTCCTGGAAGGTGGCTTCCAGGGTATTGTCTCCGACTCAGTGATCTCAGTGTACTCTGGCCTGGGGTATTAGAAATAAACAGTGAAAATGGCAGAGGGCTGGGAAGGCTGGCCTTGGCAACTTGACAGCCAGTGTGTGTCCTGGAGGGGAAATGACAGCTGGAGCGCCAGCCCACCACTGAGAGTCCCACCTCTCCCTCCTTACCAACAAATAGGCTAATGTCCTCTGGAGCAGAGTGACACCGTCAGAGCCTCTGATCCCAATGAACTGTTGCTGAAAATCTCCACCCAGGAATCTCCATCTCCTACCATACACTTGTCCTTGTTCCAGCTCAAAAGGGCTGAAAGCCCTGATTCCTGTGTTCCTCCTGCTGAAGAGAGGTCGTTTCCAGCCACTAATCCCTGGAAGAAGCCCAGGGATTCTAGAGGGGACACCAGAGTTCCCTTTGCCCACCAGACAGCAGGGTGGATCTGGGCTATGAAGCTAGAGAAGCTGGGGGTGCTGGGGTCTGCAAGGACAGTCACAGGGAGAGGAGGTGGACAGCCCAGGCAGGCAGCCACACACCTGGCTGGACCCGTAATTGAGGTCTATAGTCCTGGCCAAGGTCACAAGGGAAGGGATGGCTCAGAAGGGACAGAGTGGTATAACTGTGAATCAGAAAGTTTATTACCCAGAAAGGGCACTCAACCCTAATGGCCCCCCTGCCTGGTTCCCCCCTCAAACCATGCAGTCTGTTTCTGACTACATGTCTGTTCTGTCTGACTCTCGTCTTTTTTTGCAACTTAGCCTCTCAGAAGCTGTATATTTTTGCATTCTTTCTCCCTTTTTGTCTATGTCTGTTTCCACTCCTCTTTTAAGCCGAAAGAAATGTCTTAAATTAAAAATAAAACACAGCACTGTTGTCCAAAGAGGAAGGAGAGGAAATGGAAAAGGCTTCAGCTGTCTTGAGTCCTCTTGACAGAAGGACGTGTACTGGAGCTTCTTAAGGGAGCTTCAGGTCAGATGTGAGTGAAAGAGTTCCCAGGAAAGTAGTGGTCTCCACCCCAGAAGGCATTTGAAAATGTTAGGAACACCCAGCAGCCCAGTTTATGCCAAGAGCATGTGTGTGCGTCGAGGTGGAGAGGGGTGACATGGGCCCTGTGGAATCTCACCTGCGGAGGACGCTCTCTGGCGCCTGGGCAGAGGTGGGGTCAGCCCGACTCTCCCGAAAGGAACTACAGATCTTGATCACAAGAGTGGCAGCCTTTCTGTGGCCCAGAGGGAGGACAGCGGGAAACGGTGGAAGTCATTAGAAGGGACACAGAGGGATACACAATCTCCCGGCTCAGGATACAGAAAAGGGTTTCAGCTAACATCCTGCCCTGTCTCTAATCTGCTTTACTGCGGGGCAGGCCCATACATCCTAACCCCAAACTGGGCATTCCAGACCAGCAAAACTTGGGTGATATAGAAAACACGAAGACCAAAATGTCAGAAGTAATTAAACCAAACGATGGCTTAAACCCCTGTAGAAATCAACACATCCGGTTTAATCACCTCCTTAAGCTAGCACAAGGCTGCAATTCTATGGAGAGGGCTGCTTTATTTCTTTGGATCGTTAACAGGAACTGCATATCTTGAGCTTGATTTTAGTTTGGATGCTCCTGGGGAGAGGTGATGAGGGTGGGGGTAGGGTGGGGGACTCAGAAAGAAAAAAGAAATAATAAAATGTTATTTGAGATCATGTCTTCTTCCCCTCTCCCGCAAGCCTAGCCCTGTCTCTCTCTCCCTCCTGTCTCTGTCCGTGCTCCCAGCACCCGGGCGGAGGCACAGTGCTGAATGTGCTAAATTAGGCCATTAGAGAAATTCATTTCTCTTTATTAGTCTGTGTCAAATCCTTTTTATTAGTGGCTGGAAACGACCTCTCTTCTGCAGTAAAATGTCATGCCGGTTCACTCCTTTTATTTGTTCTGCACTGACGAGGCTCAAACTCTCACTGAATTAGTGCAGTGAGATTTATTTCCTCCAAATTTTGAACGGCTTAAGAGAGATTGGAGCGGAGGGGGCAGTCACAGGGGAGGCGGCCTGGGGGAGCGGTGCGGGCAGGCACCCGGGAGGGAGAAGGTGAGCTGCTCGAGTGGAGGTCAAATGTCCTCAGCTCTTCGAAAATAAAGTCTAATGGCCACCTCTCTCATCCCGGTCGCCATCTCCTCGGCCCTGGAGACTGAGTTTCCACATTCCTGCTGCTAGCCCCTGAAGAACGTTGATCCCCCAGTGGAAGAAAGCTAGACAAAAGGAAGAGGAATTCTGAAATCCATGTTGAGCTGGCCATGGTGATACCTGTCTGTAATTCTAACATGGAGGGAAGCTGAGACAGGAAGATCACAAGTTCGAGTCCCCATCTGGGCAAGTTAGTGAGGCCCTGTCTCAAATAACAAGTCAGAACAATGGAGGGATATAGCTCAGTAGCTGAGCACTCCTGAGTGTGCTGGGGGGAAAAGAATTGTGTTTTGAGAGTGGCCTGGACATGGAGCTCAGTGGTAAAGCGCTTGCTTCACGTGCCTTGGGGTTAATCCCCTGCACTAGAAAAGTAAAGTAGATCATCTAGTTTGGTAAACTGGGGCTCCAGAGGCTGAGTTCCCTCATCTCAGGGAAATCGTTCTCCGTTTTCCAGCCCCCACTGCAGACAGGGCCCTTCTTGGGCCAGCTGGCTTGGATTCCAGCTCAGGGGTCCCGCCCTGGTCCCATATCCCTGAGCCTGCAGTCCAGGCTCCGCAGTGACACCTGCCAGTCTCCTCTCTGTTTCATAGGAGGGTGTTGGAGGGTAGCCTCGAAAATATAGCTCAGCCCTAGGCAGAGACAGGATGGCTAACTGAAGAAGTAGTGGGTGCCTGCCACCACTGGCCTAGGAGCTGGGAGCCACAGCAGGGCCACTGGGAAGCAGCCTGTCTCATGGGGTGGGACTGTGTCTCCACGGCCACAGCGCCTGGGCTGCAGGTAGCCAGGGAGCAGTCTGGACGCTTCCAGGAAGACAGGGTCTGGGAGCCTTGGCAGCCCTACTGGCCAGGAATGGTTCCTGGGAGAAGCCGTAGATGAGCTCATACACCCTCTGGGCTTTAGGAAGAGGACGGGGTTCCTGGCGCTGGTGGGAGGAAGCAGATGCAGAAGCCTGGGGAGAGCCAGGTGTGAGAAGGAGGCCGGGGTGTGACACCCAGCACTGCTACTGCCCTCCCACCCCAAGGGCCCAACACTGAGGTGGGAAGGGGTGGGGAGACGAGGCCAGACCAGCATCCATGTAGTCTACCTGAGATCCAAGGATCCTTAGTTAACTTGGGGAGAAAGCCAGATGGCATGTCCCATCTTCTGAGAGATAGCAAAAGCCACAGCAACTCCCACAGGGACTGGGGACGAACTGCTGGCTTAGCAAGTACAAGGTGCCGGGTTCCACCCCCGGCGCTGCAAACAAGCATCTCCCCCAATACACACCCCCAACACATCACACACACAGGTCAGGAAGTGGAAGAGGTTTCCGAAGCAGACCTTCACTGCGACTCTGCGTGGAATTGCTTGCTGCTCCCTAGCACGTGTGCAACACCCGCCCCTCACCCCTTGGGCCCAGCTGTCCGGGGCATGCCGGCCCTGCACAGTCTAACTCCTGCTGCCTTGTCAACCTCCGCCCTCCCCTCCTGCCAACCTGCTCTGGCCACACTCAGCTAGGTTTGGTTCCAGAAGCATGCCAAGCTGTCTCCCAACTCAGGTGCCTTGCCTTTCCTACTGCCCCAAAGCCTCTGTCTCAGCTCTTTGCATGACTGCCCCCTCATCATTCAAGGCTTAACTTAAATGTCACTTCCTCAGAGAGGCCCTCCCTGATCACTCAGAGAAGCTGCTTCTCCCTATAGGGCAAGGACAGAAGCGGAGGCGATCCCCTCCTCTCCCTGCCTACTGTAGCTGAAGGATTCAGCCAGGCAGATGCTGCCTGCTCACTCCACATGCTAGTCATGCCATATACACACGGTACACAACACTGTGTACATAGCCCATGCAGATAACACAGGAAACGTACACTACATTCAGAGCACACACCTGCCCTGCAGCTGCATACATGCAACCCCGTGTGCATATGTACTGCACGTGTACACACAACACTCAGCCTTGCACTGTTGACAGCCTGCACTCAACACACATGCGCATGTGCCCATGCACACACATGCGGGCACACACGCACAGACACACACCCTGTCACCTTCCTATTCGGCAGCTGCCCACCTCCCTCCAGCCAGTGGGATAGGAATACGCAGTGACCGCGTGGCTGCCCGGGTTGAGGTGGGGGTTGCACTCCCACCACCTGGCACGATGCTGCGGATTATTAGTTCCTGGTAATTTAGTGCCCTTGTGCAGAGTCGATTTGTGCCTTTCATTCCTAATTGATCTAGTGGCTGTTTAAATGGCAGCAGGCATCTGTTGAGAGTAGGAAGGTTCATAAGGCGCAATAATTCATAACACCGTCTGGAATTTGCCTTTCATGGCCCTCAGCTAAACCACTGCCGGCTCTGCTTAAATTACAGCCACTGAGGCTTTCCATGGTATTCCACTCAGGGCCAGGAGAATCTTGCATTAAACTGGGATCAGGTTAGATTAGACTATAATATGCTGCAGTATTAGTGGCTGCAAATGAAGACTTACACTGGAGTTTAACCCCTTCACCTAGTGTTCTCTTTGTCTTCAGCTGGATGGCTAAACTCACCCATTGTTTTCCCTGCCAGGTTTCTGCCACGATCAGTGGCGGTGGCAATTTGGTGCTACAGAAAAACAACACTTAAATATTGACCTTCTTTCCTGAAGACACCCAGCCTGCAGCCCTGGGGCTCAGGGGTTTATGCACCAGCTCCTAAAACACAGTCAGGAAACTGTCCAGAGCTGGCTCTGCCAAGCCTGGGGCTCATCTGAAGCAGAAATTTCTCTCTCTCCATCCCCTACCACCCTGAGCCTGAGTAGAGAGACCCGTCCAGTGTGGGTGTGAGTGTGCATGGGGTAGGTGCAGGCTGGGGGGGGGTGGAGTACTATCTGTCTTTTTATCCAGCATTGTTAGAATTCCACAACTAGTCTCCTACCCACCAACAAATACTGGGAGTACCATGTAGCCTGGGTGTTCAGGTCTGTCAGGCTGTCCAGTTCCAGAGTGCAGGAAGGGAAAAGTCTGATCTGCTTTCCCTGGTAGTGCTTCCCACATTCTCTAATACAGTCACCACCAGCCATATGATGGCTATTTAAATCTAAATTAATTAAAATTCAATAAAATTAAAAGTTTGACATCCCAGTTCCAACAGCCATATTTCTAGTGTACACCAGCCTCCTGTGGCTCGTGGTTTCCATCGTGGACAGTGGGACTACAGAGCATATCTGTTGCTGCAGACAGCTCTGCTGGACAATGCTGGCATTCCCTTTGGTAGACACCCCAGGGGCCCAACCCTGCACCATTCCTCCTGCTCTCCCAGCAAGGAAGGTCTTATCAAAAAGGAAGGAGCTCCGTTTTTACGGGGAGGCAGACCAGAGAAATATGGGGGTGCTTCTTTTGGAGCCTCAGGGGAAGAGATTGGTGTTTTCTGTGTCCAGATCAACAACTCAGGTGCACACATGCGCATGTGCTGCAAACTGAGTGTGGTAGGCATGTAACAAGTATGTGTACACACAACACAGGTATCTAACAAGTATTTACAGAGGTCCACACACCTCTAGGCACTCAGAGGTGCATAGCATGGTAACATGGGCTCAATTCCTGCTCAGATTCTAAGTGAAGAAATTATATGATAAAACTAACAACGCAGGGACTAAGGGCACAGGTCAGTGAAAAGGGTGCAGTTGGACAGTCTTCCAGATCAGCAGTTGGTGATCCCAAACACCCATACAGCCGTGAGGCAAGCACTTTAGTTCACTTTGTATACATCCTAAAAACCCACATTCCTTATTGACTCATTCAGTCATTGACCAAATATTTCTGAAGGGCGTGGCATGAGCGTATGAGGCCAGGTATGGGGTTATGATCATTGACACAGGGACAGGCTTGGAGGAAAACAGTGGATAAATAATGATGTAAATAATCATTTAATTACAGCTATGTTAAGCATGTGATGATGGAGAAGTGCAGAGATGTTATGCACTTAACTGGGGTGTCTGACCTAGACTGAGTCTTCCCACCAGTACTGTATAGGCCTGTGTGGACCAATATTTGGGATCATATCTATACACTGCCTATACACTTGCAAACATAAGTGTACCTGCTGGTTTGGACTGTATGTGAATATGCACACACGTGTGTGCAGGTGCAGGCATGTGTGTGTAAAACATCTATGTGAATAGAAGTACTTACATAAATGGATCTGTGAGTCTTAGCTTGGATACTATCTACTGCCAATGTTCACGTCCAGAACTTTTCTGGACACTTCCCTCATTTCCTTCTGGGGCTGAGCCCAAAGTGGACACTACAGCTTTTTGTTTTATCCCTCTTCAAACACCCATGCAGCTTCTTCCATGAAAGAGAAAAGATAGGAGCCCTCTGAGTCCCCTGGTTCTGGGTGCCTGGATTCTCTGTACCAGGGCAAGAAATGCTCCCTTCGAGGCTGCCCCTGGGGCTGGGGTGGTCTCAAGGAGTGGAACATTGGGATAGTGATGGGAATGTGGGAAACGAGGCCTGGTGCTTTCTGAGTCTGGCCAGCAGCACGGCCTCTGTGTGTGCGCATGTGTGAGCTCTTGATGTCCCCGCAGGCACCCTCTCTTCCCACTCCTGACGCTGCTGTTTGAGAAATGTGAACAGGCCACCCAGGGCTCTGAGTGCATCACCTCCGCCAGCTTTGATGTGGACATCGAGAACTTTGTCCACCAGCAAGAGCAGGAGCACAAACCCTTCTTCAGCGATGACCCAGAACTGGACAATCTGGTAAAGACCCTCGACCCCACACCCTGGCTAGTCTTCCCACCCTCCAATCTTCCTGAAATACCCTAGAAATGTTCATTGCGGCCAACAAAATGTTTTGAGCTCCCACAATGGAGCAGTCTCCAGATGCACATTCTAACAGCTCAGAATCATATTTAGTGTGTAAACCAACAATTCCAGGCACAGGCTTGGCTTCCAGAGTTCCTGCCTGTCTCTGTCCATGGTAGCATCCAGCTACCCACCACCCTGTAGTACAGGCAATTGGAAAGGAGGGTGGGGCAGCTAGAGTGTCCAAGGTAGCTGCCCTGAGGCCTGGAGTTCTGGCACATGTACAGACCTCGCTGGGGCTCCCCAGAGTATAGCTGATGGCTGTCATGCTGAAAAGACCAGCAGGCTTGTACACTAAGGAGACACGGTAATAGCTAGGCTTCCTGGACCACTGCAATCATCAGTTAGACCTGGTGACCCATGGTTTGGATGGCATCTAAAATTCTCCTTTAGCCCTAAGAATTCTGTGGGGCAAGGAGGAACATTAGAGAGAATGCTCTCTGTGTCCATCACTCCAAATAGTTCTCCTGGAATTATTAACTACAGTTTCTGATTTTTCTGTGGATGGATTGTCCAGATTATGCACAGAATTTGGAAATTGCAAAACCCTCCCTCACACATTCACTGAGAATAGTGCTGACCTCCTACACCCAGACTTTAGCCAGTATCTGTTTCTAAAGCAAGAACAAAATTAGAAAAGCAAATGTGACTCCAAAAAGGATGGAAGAATAATTAGACACACACACACACACTCACTCACTCACTCACACATACACACACACACAGAAAAAGAGAGAGAATCTGTAGAATAGACATAAATGACTTCAGTATTAGTCCATGCTGTGGATTAGCCACACTACTGTTTCCCTCAAGAGTTGAACATGGTACTTGATGGAGTCCAGAGGCGCTCAGGGAGAGCCAATCCTGGCCTAGAAATTTGTGATGGGTGACGGAGCTATCATGCAGACAGCAGAAGCAGACCTTTGCCCTCTGCCCAGGACTGTTTGCAGTGGCAGCACTGACAGCCTAGATCTGCCTTTGCTCGTCCTTGCCTGTTGCTCTTCCCTGGTTAGAACTGAGCAGTCTCGCTTCCCACAAGCAGGTCTGGGGTGCCGTGGGCAGCTTCCCCTGTACAGGATTTCCAGTTGACAGCTGCTAAGGGTAGGCTGGTCTGGCCCTGCCTGCTCTTTGGCTAATCTGAGTGAGACTGCAGTTGGGAAGCAGATTTTAGACCCAAATGTCGGCAGCCACAGAACTGGGAGACAAGGCATCTGCTTCTCCCGGGACTGGCATGGACTAGTGTGGGGGCATTCTTCTCATTTGATTCAAGGGAAAACTAAGGGCTAAGTTGATAAGGGAATACCTAAAACAGGATTAAGTAATGTGACGGAATTTGAACCTTCTTACAAGGTAGGTGCCCTTGGGAAGCAATCTCACGTGCTTGCCCACCTGCATCTGCCAGGGGAGATATAGAAGACCTACAGAAGATGACTGCCGTTCCAACCCAGCTAGAAAAACCAGAAAGTTCTCATCTCTAAGCTCTGTCCTGGGCAACCCTGCCAGAGTCTCTCAGGGTTCTGCTCACTTAAACAGTCAAATTTCTTGATTGTACCCGAGGAAACTAGGTGGAACGGTTGCTGTGTGTCAAGTCTGACCTAGGAACAGGGATGTTGTAGGAGATGGTGTAGGAGCCCCAGTCCTCTTTTCTCCCAGGGACCAGGCTGGGAATGGTCCAGCTTATTGTCAGTCCATCTGCTGACCTGGTCCTGATATGCCTAGATGAGTTAACCATGCTCCATGATCGATCGATTGTTGACTATAAAAATGGAGAGATTTGAAAGAGTACCTAAAGACGAAAGACCTGAAGCTAGCATCACCATTTACATCTGTGTGTCCCCCCCCATCATTCCTTTCATTAGCATGTATTTGTGATGAATAATAATTGCACTCACTGGTGCATTTACAAATCACTTCTTGATCATTTTTACTTCCCTACCTTCTTCCCTTCCTCTTGCACTCTCCCACATCCCTTTTTGCCTCTCCACACAATTTATCTTCCTGTTTCCTACCATCACTCTTTCGTTTTGCTCTTTTACTTATTTACACCTTGATTTTCTCATGTTACAGAAATCATGTGATATTTCAACTCCATGTCTCATTCATTTTGCTAAGCATAAGGGTCTCAAGGTGCATCCATTTTCCCACAGATGTCTCAAATTTATCTTTCTTTATGGCAAAGTGCCGCTCCATTGCGTAAATTTACCACATCATCTTTATTCATTCATCTGTTGATGGACATATTGGCTGCCTCCAAGACTCATTTATTATGAGTTGAGCTGCTATAAACATGGATATGTGTGCATCACTGTTCTATGATGTCTTTAACTATTTGGGGGAAGACACACAGAAGAAATACATCTGAGTCAAATGGAATTCTATTTTCAGTATATTTTTTGAGAATTGCCACACTGATTCCCAAAATGGTTGTACCCATTTACTATCCCATCAACAGTGGGTTCCTATTTCTACCTCCCCAACATTTGTTGTTTTTTGAGTTCTTGAGAAGTCGTTCTTAGTGGAGAAAGATGGAACCTCAGTGTTGATTTGTGTTTCTCTAATGGCTACAGGTGCTGAAAATTTTTCATGTGTTTATGGGCCATTGGCACTTCTTCTGTGGTGTCTACTCATTTCAGTTGCCCATTTTTATTGGGTCTTTTATTTGGGGAGTCTAATTTTTTTCAGTTCTTTTTATATTCTTGATATTAGTCCTCTGTCTGAGGAGTAGATAGTGAAAATATTTTTCCCATTCTGTCCATTCCTCACATTCTGTTGACTGTTTCCTTGGCTGTGCAGAACCTTTTTAATTTGACATAATCTCATTTGTTGATTCTTGATCTTATCTCTAATACAATAGGTGTTCTGTTAAGATTGCCCTTTCCTATGCCTATATCTTCAGGGTTTTGCGTAATTTATCTTCCACCACACTGTGTTTCCATTTTAATGTCTAGATCTTTGATCCATTTTGATTTGATTTTGGTGCAAAGTGAAAGACCTTGAAGATCAGATGGCTGGTAGTGTTCAGGGTTGTCTCTGCATCCTCTGTTCTGCCCCACTGATCTCCCTGTTTTGGTGCCTATGATATATATATATATATATATATATATATATATATATATATGTGTGTGTGTGTGTGTGTGTGTGTGTGTGTGTGTGTGTGTGTGTGTGTGTTTTCCTCACTGTTGCTTTGTAAGGTAACTGGATGTTCAACATTGTGATGCCTCCTGCTTTTGTCTGGTCACTTAGGATCACTTTGGCTATTCTTAGTCTCTTATGGCTCCATATAAATTTTAGAATTGTTTTTACCAGTTATATGTGGCTGTTTTGTGAGGGTAATTACAAAGTATTGTTTCTGTATTAAAGTATTTGTTTCAGAGTTCTTATATGTGTGAAAAAGACAACTATACATACTATATTTTTCTCAAAATTACTCTTTTGTTAGTATGTCTTTATTAGATGCATAATAATTACATTCCACTTGAGGAACTGGGGCAAATGCCAATCACATCCCGATCCTTTTTACTTCCTTTTCCTTCCTACTCCCTCCCCCACATTCCCTCATCTGCTTGACCTTCGTGGCCGAACTTCTTTGAAGCTCGGTTTCCTCACCTGTAGAGCTAGTACAGCATCTCATGTGATTGTAAGAAAAAAATTAATGAAATGGTTTATGGAGTTGGTCTTTAAAAATGCCTGGCATCCAGAAAATTAATTTCAAATGTGATGTCACTACCAGGCAAGGTGCCTTAACCTTTGCCTCTTAGCCATCAGACCATGTTGTGGGAGCCCCAGAACCTCTCTGGTGGAGTCAGCAATGCCACCCCCACTCCTGGTCCTTTGTTGGGTGGGGAAATGAAGAGGCCAAGCACAGGAGCCGTCATTAAAAGAAGAATCATGTCACTGGCACAGCCGAGATGCACATAATTAGAAATTAGAAAAAGGTCAGATCGCGTTATTACCAGCTCAATCAGCTGCCGAGTGCCACAGCCAGTTAATTTGGCATCTGTATTTTTTACAACCCCGCACACGTAGCCCAACGGACTGTAACTCTTTATCCGGACAGATATACTGCGCAGCCGAGCAGGGACATAAAATGAGGGACCCCAAGCAAATGAGCTGAGATAATTGAGAGATTTATTTTATATATATATGTGTGTCAGGGCAGCTTTCCATTGCCCTTGAATATTGACTTTCATAGATAGGATTGTCAGGAGGGCACTTGGGAACTCCAAAACTTTGCCCCAAAGTAGGCTCTGTCTTCCACCCTCTATCTGCCACCTGGGCCCACAGGCCTTACTCTGGCCCGGCCCTGCCTGCCTCCTCCACCGTTTGAGTTCAAGCCTCCCAACCCCTGGTCTCTCTCTTCTTTGCCATGCACAGTGCCTGTCATGCCTTCCCAAAACAACTCCCCCCCCCCCCCCCCCC
>PVKB01000648.1:346547-377146 GCA_004027205.1 Ctenodactylus gundi | reverse complement strand
TACTCCTGATGTTTGCTCCTTCTGCATTCCACATTTCTCTTCAATGGTGGCAGTAGAGCCCTCACTTGCATATAAGATAGTGTCCCCATAATCTCTCTTCCCCTGGCCTCCACAGCCTGCCACTCTCCATTTCCATGCCCTGAGGGTGGCTTTCCACCGGCATAGCAGCTGAGCAGAAATCAAGGGCTCCCTGGGGAGAGGGCAGCTCAATTTCCATACCTCTGGAAGCACTCACCAGGCCCACTTCTTACCTGGCCCCCAGATCCCTTCCTTGGGCCCAGCAGCCTCTGACTGGCAGTTGGTAAAGTTTGTAAAATTTGCAAGTTCCCCAAACCCTTTTGAAAGGTAAAAGCTTTTTGTTTTATAAAATCTGATTTACGGGCCCCGGGTGCAGGGCCAAGGTTTTATATATTATGCAAGATTTCAAACTAAGGCAGTAAAACGTACGGTTTCAGTTTCATGCATGGAATTTTTTTATGTGTAAATTTTTTAACATTTATGGGGCACGTTTTAATGAGACTCTGGTGTGGCTCAAGGGACAGATTACAGCTGCCTGACCGCAAAGCCAGCTCTAAAACGCACCCCCCCCCCCCCCCCAGGCCTCTGGGCCCACTCAGAAGAGTCAGGGCCAGAGGCCAGAGGCTGAGAGCAAAGAGGCACTTGAAGGAGGCAGCCTAGAGCTGTGGGCCCACAGAGACCTGAGCCAGCCCCAGTCCCAGAGTTACTCCTTGCAGCCTTCCTGAGCCCAGGCTCTGCCTAGACAGGAGCAGAGAATCCCGCAGACACCAGGAAAGGGAAAGGAAAGGAGATAATCAACACTGCTCATGATAAGCACCGATAGAGCTCTTACCAGGCACCAAGTACCATTCTACATGCTTTACACCTATTATTTAATCTTTCCAAACTCACAAGGCATGTGTTCGCTTTATTCCCATTTTTTTCACTTGTCTAGCACACTCAAGACCATGGGTTTGATCCCTAGCACCAAAATATTCAAAATAGAAAAGAAAATAAAAATGATGCCATTGTAAAAGGTAAAATCAGTAGCGCACAATCATGCAGGCAAGATGGGACAGAGAAGGGAATCGGCTCCAATTCCAGCCTCACTGACTGTGACACCTCGCTGTGGCCAACCCCAGCCTGCACCATTGTAGGAGCTGGGTCATTAGCTCCTTTCTAGCCCCATTTCATTTATTCCTCAGTTCAACTCTGGGAAGTTGCTACTTCCCCGCAGTGGACGCTGGGGATGGAACCCTGAGTCTCACACATGCCAAAAGAACACTCTGCTGCTAAGCTAGACCCCTGACTCACACAAGCCACGACTATTATCCTATTTTACAGGTGAGGAAGTTGCTCAAGGTTTCACATAGGTAGAAGACCCAAGACTCTCGGCCTCCAGGGCTTATTGTCCATGAGTTTTCTGCTTTGCTATTTAATTATTGCAATGGCCCAGTGAAGTAGTTATTAACAATATCCACATTATCAGAGGAAGAAGCCAAGGCCAGGGACCCCAGGGCCAGGAATTTACACAGGTTGGGACTTGAGCCAAGCAGCTGTAATTCATGAAGGCAACTTCTGTCCTCTGTGGCTCACTTCTCCAAATTCAGAGGCCGTTGAAACTGAAGTGCCAGGTTGTTGACCTGAAAGTTATTTAACTTGTGTTGCGTGATAGTTTTCATTAATTGTTCATTCTGTCCCACCGGCAGGCAGCTGTCCAGTCTCTGGTATTCACCTTTCTTATCCGTGTTTCTTTCTTTTTTTTTTTTTTTTCCTTCAGTATTAGAGATTGAACCCAGGGCCTACACATTGAGGTTCATGTCTGGGATTAATTCTGAGCCAGGATCTCACTAAGTCAGTTGCCCATGCTGGGCTTGAGCCGACAGCCCTCCCAGAGTTCTGGGATTATAGGTGTACACCATCATACTCATCACATATTCCAATTTTTATTCTAGTGACCTCACACTTTCTGCTGCTCAAGCCAAGCAGATCCAGTCTAGAAAAATTCCTGATTAGCTTTGGCTATCCAGGTGACCCACAGGAAATGTCAGAGTTAAGGAACTTATGATTATAAACGCCTTCATCCCAAACTTGAAGAGAATTGTCCCAGCTTCCCAACCTGCAGAAGAGGAGGGAGAGCATGGGAGCAGGAGCCCCAAGGCCAGGACTCTGCCTACAAGGGACTCGGCCTGGCTCTAATCTCTGAGCTTCCTTCCTTATCTCTGGAAGGGTGAGAGATAATATTGCCTGTATCCCGAGGTGATGAGGCTCAAATGAGATAATGGAGACAAATGCAGTTTGCAAATTGTAAAGTGCCGCATATACAAATGTTTTGAAAGGCAAAGCATTATTATTAACAAGTGAAGAGGCCAGGTCCACACTGGCACGAAGAACTGACATTTATTGAAGACCTACTGTATGCCCAGAATATTTGCATACATGGTCTTATTCAATTTCCACAACCTCTCAAGTGTAGGTATTATTATCATTTTAAATTGTGCAAAGGTAGTTTGAGTCACTTGTCTAAAATGCCCAGGCAGCAAATAATAGATCTGGGACATCACACCATGTGACTTCTTAGAAAATAGGACACCCCAGTCTTGTGTCCTTTCCTGGGACTGTGGACTTGGGGTACCGTGCAATGGGACGAGAGCATGAAGTCCTACCTTGATTTGCTCGTTTCAAGGAGATGTCTTAAAGAAGGCTGGATCATTATTTTGAAAGAAAAGACAGGAGAACAGCTTCTGAAAGAGGAAAACCTGCAAAAAGGAATTAAAGATACATTCATCACACTTGGCGATGATATTAAGTGACATTGTTAGTGCTTTTGAAGCTCTGGAATAACTTTTTACAAGACCTAAATCACTCAGAAAAATTACTTAATATATCAGTACTTTATTTGGACTTATAGACACAGATCAAAAATTCAAAAATTTAAGCAGGGCCCAGTGGTGCAAGCTCATAATTCCAGTGCTCTGGAAGGCCGAGGCAGGAGGGTCACAAGTGAGAACCCAACATAAGTACCTTATGACTTAGTGAGATTTTGTCTCAAAAATGAAAACAAAACAAAAAAAAAATGAACTTGGAATGTAGCTCAGTGCAAAAGCCCTAACTTCATATATATGAAGGTGCTTTAATAAACACAAATATGGGAAGAGGGCAAAAAACCTGAGAATTATTTTTCCACTAGTTGAATATGTAATAGCAGTAGAAAAGCCAATACTATGTAAGAAATTATTAAAAGAAAAAATCTTAAAGTATGCCTTTAGCTCCCCATGGCTCATAAAGTACTTTCATATTATTATCTGTTAACCCACATCAAATCTTGTAAATTAGAAATGATCATTATCCCCGTTTTACAAATGAGACTGAGGCTCTAGGAAGTTGTAAAAGTTGCCCATTGGCACCAAAATCGCGAACAGTGGCATGGTCTCAAATCTGGGCTGTCTGGCTGTGAACCCCACAGGCTTCCTGCTGCTCTGCCCACGTGCACAGCATAGCCCGTCTTGTTCTCTAATATTGAAGAGGTCCTACATATTCATTGCTTCAAAGAGTACCATTAAGATTTACTAGGTCTTTTTAAATCTTTAAACCAATTCCATTAGCCCATACAAAAATAATCCTTCAGCCTGCTGCATCAGACCCAAGGATAGGTCCTCTTTCAGCCACTGCTCTCCAGATCTGGTTTAAATACAGTGTGTATGCATTGTGTCTAAGAAAAGCTATTCTGGGTAGCTTTTTTTTCCCCTTGACTTATCTTTTTGTATTTTTTAAAATAATAAGTGCATGTTGGCTATACATTTACAGTAATTGAATAGAGATGTGCACTTTTTTGAGATAGGGTCTCACTCTGTAGTCCAAGCTGGTCCTGAACTCACTATGGAGCCCAGGGTGGCCTTGGACTAATGGTAATCCACCTGTCTCAGCCTTACAGGCATGTGCCACCATGCCCGGCTTATGTGGTGCTGGCGGATCGAACTCTGGTACTTAGTGCTTGACTTAGCACTTGTTAGGCAAGCGCTTTAACCACTGAGCCATTCCTCCAGCTCCATGTGAACTCTTCTATTTGCAAATGTGTGAGTGTATATATGTCTGTATATGTGTGTGCATGTGTGTTGGAGTGTGTATTATGTCACAAGAAGATCTTAAAATAAACAATGTTGATTTAAAATACAGAATAAAATGTAGAATAGGGCTGAGGATGTAGCTCAGTGGTAGAGCACTTGCCAAGCATGCATAGGCCCTGGGTTCCGTCCCAGGACCTCCTCCCCTCCCCCCCAAAAAACAGCTAAAGAGTTAGTGTGTTCGAGTGTTAGGGCTAGAGAAGCAAGAAAAAGTGGAAGAGACAAGAGGGAGAAGTAGGAAGGGAAAGAAAACAGAGGATGGATTTAAGGAATTCGGATTACTTTTATCTGGAGAAAACTAATTGAACAACATATTCAAGTCTGACTGGTCCAGAGTAAAGAATTTGTAAGGCTTTATATTTGCTGGATGGATAAAATTAAATGAAAGGAAGTTGTGTGGTGGAGATGCTGGATGTCCTTGGTGCCTACAGAGGCCACAGACAGGACAGATGGTGGCCAAATGCAGAAAACTTCTTAATCAGCAGGCTGAAGAAACACAGAGATGGCCCAAGGTCATGTCCCAATGACAGAAATGGCCAAGAAGAGTAGATGCAGACTTGTGTCCTGGTGCATCTGCACTGGCCTCACCCACAGGCTGGTTCTGGTCACTTTGCAGAGCCTGGCCAGCACCATAGGGAGCTGAGGGCCAAAGTCCTGTCAATGTCCAGGGAAGCAGACAGTGGAAGAGCCCTGACAGTCCTTCTCTTTTCACACATGAGGATCCATCACTCGTTCTGGAGATGTGATCTGACCCCTGAGTGAGAGATACTGCAGCAGCCAAATGAACAAACATTACTGCAGCATCTACAAAGCCTCATTTTCAGTGTCTCAGAAGCTCTTTTGTTTTCTGAGAGCCCCACACTTCCAGCCACGCAGTCACTCTCCCTCCCAACACACACCAGCCCATCCACCTTTTACACCGCTGTCTTCTCTATGTATGCAATCTTCCGAGTCCTGCAGAGGGCAAAGCAACTCAGGCTCCGTTTCGCCAGCTGTGTGACTGTCCACAAGAAAAAAATTATCTCTGGGATTCATTTTCTTCAACTATAAAATATGGACAATAAGGTACCTACCTGTAGAAGTGGTGCTCTGAAATAAATGTGAGAAGGCATGGATTTACCGCAATGCTGAAATGTAGAAAGAAGAAGAAATGCTGGGATACTGTTATCATTCCATCAACAGGTATCTATTAAGCACCTTGCTCTGTACTAATTGTTCTGAGAGGCATGAACCAAGACCTTTATGGCAAAGTCAAGTAGGAAATTAAGGGAAAGGTTAATCTTCATTAAACATCTAACTTCACTTTTTGGTCCATTGATCCATATTAATTTCGTTCTATTGTGGGACTGTTCGGTCTCCATCAGCATCAGCCCCAAGGAGACAGCACTCCATACAATGAATCCTTGGACCTTATCCTATAGAAGGTTGCACAACGGTTGGTTTCTATTAGTGATACTTAGTCTAATTTAGTATTCCAAAAGCTCCTAATTATTTGGGTTCAATCACTGCTCATCAGAAATCCACAAGTCTAGCCCTGGGACTTGAAATCAGGGCTCCCAACTCAAAGTGCCAACAAGGCCCAAAGGTATGACACTGGCTTTTAGCCACATCTCTATATACACACCTCACAGTGAAGATCCTCTGGGGGAGATTTGTGTTCTTGCTTCCTCTTTTTTCTATACTTCCCAAACTCTTCCCTAGATAACAGTCTGGGAGGGTGGCATTAAAGAGAGACTCCCATGTATTGTTGGTGTCAACACACTGGGATGGACAATAATTCTTATGTATCCTTTACTTATTCTTATTTACTTATTTTTAAGACAGGGTCTCGCTGTGTAGTTCAGGCCAGGCTGGAACTCATTTTGCAGTCTGGCTGGTCTTGAACTCTCCACCCTCCTGCCTCAGCCTCTCCTGCTGGGATTGTGTCCACACACTGAGCTATTTTTTTTTTTTTACTTTTTATTTTGATATAAGCATAAATTCACATGCAAGGTAAGAACTAATGCAAAGAGATCCCGATTTTCTTTGCATAACCATAACATCTTTCACAGCCAAGAACAATCTACCAACTTCATTCAGACCTCATGATTTTCAAATGTAATCACATACATGCACACACAAAAAAATATAGTCACACACATGTATGCATGTGCACATGTGTGGTTGTTTCTATGCAGTTTTATCACGTGTAGACTCGTGCAAACGCTGTTGCTGTCAAAGTACAGAATGTTTCCTCTCTTCCTCCTCCATCAGTCATCAATCTATTCTCTGTCATTTCAAAAATTTATATAAATGGTGTCTTATAGTATATAATCCTTAAAATTAGTTCTTCTCTCAGCATAGTTGCCTTGTGAAATAACTCCCCTGTTGAGCATTGTCAATACTTTGTTCCTCCTTATCGCTGAGTCATACTCCAGAATATAGATGTACCACAGTTATTTTATCCATATCCACGCTCCCATTGAACTACGTTTAGGTTGTTTCCAGTTTAGGGCTGTTAGAAATAAAGCTGCTTTGAATATCACGAGCAGGTGCTTGTGCGGACACACGTTTTTATTTCTCTGAGATAAATGCCCAGTTCAGTTGGTGGGTCAGACGGTAAGCACATACTCAGTCTTGTAAGAAGCTCCGTTTTACATTTTGTCCAGCAACATATGCATTATCTACAATGTGCCCCAAAAGTTTGTTCATTTTTCCTGCAATGGTGACTTCTGGAACATTCTATACATTGAGTTCAGTGCTTGCATAATTTTTCTCATAGCATTAGTTTTACTTCAAGTGTTGAGACAAATTAATCCTAAGCAGGCAAGTTTTTACATTACATTACATTTTGTATTTTTATATGTATGGCAACATGTAAAAACAGGACGCCTTGAATTTCCAAGTCCTCACTGGCGTTTGACGGTGTCACTATTTTCAGTTCTAACCGTACTGAAAGGTGTGCAGGGAGATTCGCTGTGGCCTTAATTTGCATCTTCGTAATGGCTAATGACACTGAACATCTTTTCATGGGCTTATTTGCCATCTGTGTATCCCCTTCAGAGGAATGCCTGTGCCTGTCTTTTGCCCAGGTTCTAATTGAGTTACTTGTTATTTTACTATTTAGTTTTAACAGTTCTTTATATTCTAGATACAAGTTCTCCCCTGTTCATAGAGTCTTTCTGTCCTCTTCACGAGTCTGGTGAAGAGCAAGCATTTGTTTGTTTGCTTGTTTGTTTGCTTGTTTGCTTGTTTGCTTGCTTGCTTGCTATGGCACTGGGGACTGAGCCCATAGCCTCCACACTGAGCTAAACCCCCAGCACATTTTTTGAGACAGGATCTCACCAACTTGCCAAGTTGTCCAGGCTGGGCTCGACCTTTCGATCCTCCTGCCTCAGCCTCCCGGGGTCTCAGCCTGCACCATACATTTCAAATTTTGACAAGGGTCAGCTCATCATTTTCCGTTTCTGGATCATGCTTTCGGCGTCAGGTCTGAGACCTCTTTGCCTAATGCTGTGTCTTGAAGATTTGCTTTTTGTTTGTTTTCATCTGAAACTGCTAGTTCTGGGTCTTGCGTTAAGGTTTTTGATTCATTTTGAGTTCATTTTATATAAAATTTAATGCAAAGTTCATTTTTTCTTTTGGTTAGTGAATGTTCAGTCATCCTAGTACTGTTTGAACAACCCCCTGTTGAAAAGCAATTTGGCGGTATTTGTCATGAGTCGCAGGAAGGTCTATAGTTTTGTCCTATCACTTCTGGGAATTTGTCCTAAGGAAATAATGCAGTAACACAGAGCGGAAAGCTAGAGGCTCAGAGAACAGCCACTGTCGTAGGAAGTACTCTAAATCCTCTACACCAGGAGACAAGTTGAATATGGCATACACATGGAACAAAGCACAAGCCAGGCCTGATGGTACCGGCCTACAGACACAGCAGTCTGGAAGGCTGAAGCAGGAAAATCACAAGTTGGAACTCAGTGTTGGCAACTTAGCAGTTTAGCAAAGCCCTGTCTTAGAATCAAAAAAAAAAAAAAAAAAAAAAGCTGGACTGGGGAAATAGCTCAGTGTGAAGGTCCTGGGCTCAATCCCCAGTGCCAGACACATACAAAAATTACTCAATAATTTTTCCTCATTCAACAAATAGTAATCCTACATCCACATGTGCTGTTACAGAAGAAAACATAGTAAATAAAATAGATACTATCCCTGCCTTCCTAGAGCTCACAAAAAGAAAAAATAATTCTGACATTTACCTAAACACAACTCATAAAGTTAAACTCATAAAGTTAGAAGAAGCACAGGTAGAAATTTGTATTATAGGTTATTGAAAATAAGTTAAAATATATGCATGTGGAAAAAAACCAAAAAGCCTCCTTTTTCTAGGGTGGCTGGATCGAAGACCTTTTTTCCCCCTTTTTCTCCCCGTGCCTTCTATTCTTTTTAAAAGTCATAATAATAACAACAAAGAGCAAAACATCAACTGTGAAGTGGCTTCTTGCCATGTTAGGGTTAGGAGTGTCACTATGAAGAGACAACAGGGGGCTGGAGGAACCGCATAGCAGTTGAAGCGTTTGCCTGACAAGCACAAGACCCTGAATTCAATTCCCCTGCACCACATAAAGCCTGTCTCAAAAAAGAGAGAGAGAGAGACAACAGGCACATGTGCACCAATCAAAAGGGCACAGAACCAGACACAGAGCTGAGTAGCTAGTGCCCAGCTAAGCCACACTGGATTATCTAGTCCATCAGCAAGTATCAGTAGCACATCTACAAGGTAACCTGCATCACACCAAATGCTCAGAACACAAGTTTAAGAATAGACAGTCCCTGACCTCTCAGGTCACTTACGAGAAGCTCTGATCTGTCTTCCCTGTGTTTGTCCAGTGCTTCACACCCTACAGCGGGCCACTGAGTGCATCTCCTCAGATGATCCCCTCCACGAACTTGTCAACTTGTTAGGTCAGGTATAATTATCCCCATTTATGAGACTCTAAGATGCAGAGAACTTTAGCAACTTGCCCAGGGTCACACAGATAATAAATGGCAGGCCCAAAGCTTGGACCTGGCCCTGTATTTCTAAGGCCAGTATTGGTCTCAAAATACCACAGTTGCCTAAATAACAGATGTGATGACAGTGGGTTCAAAGCACGCAAATAATCAGTAGAGAGCCTCTATGAGCATTTCAATCACGCGGAAGAGAAAGCACATGGCCATGGCAGGAAATGGGCTCCTTGTCCCAACTGTGACAGTGCTAGGGGATCTGGGTGTTGCGGTTGATGGGATTCAGACACCTGGGCTCACTCTTCCTCCTTCTCCCCAGATGGTGAAGGCAATCCAGGTGCTGAGGATCCACCTGCTGGAGTTGGAGAAAGTCAATGAACTCTGCAAGGACTTTTGCAACCGTTACATCACCTGCCTCAAAACCAAGATGCACAGTGACAACCTGCTCAGGAATGACCTCGGGGGTCCCTACTCCCCCAACCAGCCCTCCATAAACCTTCACTCACAGGTAACACACAGGGCCGGGTCCTAGCTCCTAAGCCAAGTGTGTATAGGAAGGTATAAGAGTACCTGGTGCACCTAGGAAAAGGGACTCAACTCATGGGATCCATTTTCATGAGGTTCTCCTTTGAGCCATTCCTTCATCCGTCAGGCAGCAGACCCTTTGCCCCACCTCCCCCTACAAAGTCATCTGCTAGGAAGTGACTAGGTCTAAGAGCGACACTGTCTAAAGTTATTCCTGACTTGCTGGCCCACGATTTATCAAAAATATACAAACCTCAGTGTTGAGGAGATGGGATGCCTACCGAGAGGAAGCAGTGGGGTTCTCTCTGGAGGTCTACATGGCAGGCTGCCTGCACTCCTGGGTAGAAGGCCTCAGGTCCATCCCCAAAACCTGCCTCCTAGTGGATGAAGACGGTTTCTGCAGGGCTGTTCTTCCTGCTCATTCTCGAGTCCCTCGTCCTCCCCTGGTACCTCTGTCCCCAAAGATTCCACCCCATTGTAAATGTTACCTCAGTCTAGCCCCTTCCAAGATTGACCTGCCGCCTTCCTCCTAGGAACTGGGAAGTGAGGAAATGGTGCCGTGCGCTATGGGAAAGAATAGACCCTTCTCTCCAAGGCAGGAATTTTTTCCCCAAACCTACAAACTTAAGCTGCTTGATTATACCTTTGTGCCACCCTCATGGCACTGGTGTGTGCCATGGGCTCGCCACCTTTTTCCTTTTCACTGAGGGCCTGAGCTCAGGACACTCATGGAGGCCCAGGGGGCTCTTACAGGAGGCCTTGCTCATTAGCCAAGCAGATGGGGAAGCGGTGGCGGCAGATAGAAGTAGACTTCCTAAGACTGAGTGGTGAGAGATGCTGGCAGGATGGCCTAACCACCGTTCTTACCCCTGGGCCTGTACGGAAGCCCGTTGCCAGGGGGAAGGGAAGAGGCAGGCTGGCTCAAGCAGGCCAGCCACCACACGCACACTGTGACAACAAGCACTGAAGCCACACTCAGTATTACATAAGACCTGTCCCAGTGGGGCATCTGTGGGACTGAGGAGGGAGTACCACATAGGACACAGCGCAAGAAGTTTATTTCTTCTTCATATTGCTTGAAATCACCAAATCACTTTATTACAGAATCTAAAAACAGCAGCCCAGTCTTCTGCTTGCTAATATTCTCTTGAAATAGACTCATTCCTTCAGAGTCTTATTGTACTTTCCCTTATGATCAAAATTAGCAAGAAACTTGCATAAAAGAGGACAATAATTGCTCAACGAGCATCTCGTTTGTAATTTATTAGTTTCTATTATTGTGGGTTACCATGGTGATGCTGCGCAGCCCCGGTGACGGGAGAGATGGAAGATAGGAGCTGAGGAGGCTGGGAGGCCTCACCAAATGGAGATGCACATTTTTATCAGTAATTTTCATGAAAATAATAAGTGAGGAGTTAATGAGATGGAAAGCCATCCTGTGGCTATTGTGAATTTTTTTTTAAGTGTTGATCTAATTAGAATGCATCGGTCAGGAAAAGTAATGAGGATTTAGTGCCTCACAGAGATGTGAGGATCATATCAGAAAATTAGCACAAGTCTTTGGAAATAATCAGGTCCTTGGAGAGGCCCCGGATTTCCCCTCCTGGGCCAGCTGATTCTACCTTGAGCTCTGGAGTTGGGGGTGTACTAAGGTAGTGGGGGAAGGTAGGAGGGACAGAAGCCTAGCAGCCACAGTGGCCCCTCAGGGTTTGGGATCTGAGGCTGACAAGCAAGACTGGAGGAAGCAGGGTCATGGGAGGAGTGGGGTTTGCAGAGAAGGGGAGCGTGGGCCCTGGATGATCTAGGTTCAGAGTTGCTGCCTGCTAATATCAGCCCTCCCGGGGACTGCGAACACACTGACTCCTCTGAGTTTCAAGCAAAGAGGGGGAAACTTTTGTTCCTATCCCTAGAACCCTCCCATCTCTGTCTGAGGGTGAGGTCAGCCCTGAGGTAGCCCCCACAGAAGGCCTCCCATCCACAGGAAAAGAGGGACTCACACAGTTGCATGAAAAGAAAAACACTGGAAAACACTTAGCAAGCTGCTCCTTCTTGGTGTTACTCAAACTTGTCTCTTCATTTTCTCAGACTGCTAGTCTTCCTTCACTCAGGCTTTGGTGGGTAAATACAGTAGTTGCACTGCAGCAGCTGCAGGAGGTTCCCGACCTGCTGCCTGTCCTCGCAGTCTCCCTCAGCCTGCTCCACATGCACACACATCTCAAGCTCCTGCTCCTGGAAGTGTCTTCCTGAAGGTCCCAGTAGGCCGTTCTGCCCACAGATCCTGCTGGCCTCCAGAGCTTTCACTGCTGCCCACCTGAGCCTCGAGGCTCTGTGAGGTCCGGCCTCAGCCTCCCTTCCTGAGCCTGTTAGACTGCTCAGACTGAAGGTGCCACAGTCACTGCTCCAGGTCCTCTGTTTGGGGGACACCTCCCCTGACCCGCGTCTCCACAAGGCCAAGCCAATCTCTCCCTGAGGACAGTAACAAGGCTGCCCTCCCAGGGTGCCCCATCCCCCCTCCAGAATGGGCCTTTCTTCTCCCACCCACCTGCCAGAGCTCCCTGAGCCACCGGTGTGACCAATGTCACCTGTGACCAGATTATAGGCATTTGTGGCTATCTTGTTTTCCTCTCCTACACAACTCATGTTTTATGTATTTGAAGTCACCAAATCACTTTATTACAGATCTAAAAACAGCTGCCGAGGCTGCTGCCTGCTAATATTCTTTTAAAATAGAGACATGTTCCTTCAGCCTTAAGAGCCTTTCTGTTGCAACCTCAGCTGTGGCCACACTGTTTTGGCCAGGAAGGTTGCCAGTATTTGTTGAAAGAAGTAACGTGGGCCAGGGAGACAGGAAGAGGAGTCCAGTGGAGGAGAAGAGAAACAAGAAAAGGATAAGGGAAGACAGACCCAGAGGATCAGCGCTCAGGGGGGAGCTAGGGACCAGCTGCGCACGCCAGGGCGAGACACCGACCAGGAAGAGGGTGAGGCTAAGGATGATGGACCAGAGAGTAGGAGGAAAAGCAGCAATGGTGAGAGGAAGGTGGGCTGGGCCCAGAGCCCAGCCAGTGCCCGTGAGGGAGGAGGGCTGAGTTGGCAGTCTGTTCAGGCCCCAGGTCAGACTCCTATCCCTGTCCCCCTGAGGCAGGGTGGAGGCTAGCATGGGCTCTTGAAGGAAGGGACCCTTGGCTGCCAAGACCAGGGACCAAGGAGCCGGTATGAGAAAGGACAGAGGAGGAGTGGCCAAGGGGTGGGTGTGTGTGTGTGTGTGTGTGTGTGTGTGTGTGTGTGTGTGTTCATTCGTGTGTGCGCACACGTGTTGGGGGTGTGTGCATTTGTCATGCTCTGACCTTAATGCCCCCAGCCTGAAATAGCTTCCTGGAGTGCCAGCTTGGCCTGGGGAGGGGCTGTGTCCCCTCTAAAACCTGATCCCTGGGCTCAGCATCCAGGCTGCCAGCCAGCTTTGTTGCAAACTGCTGGCTCATGGTTTTCCCTGCATGCTAATCATTCAGCGTTGTGTTGCAAAGTGGGAGATATTTTGTTTTCCAGTTGCCCGCCCCCCCAGGTGCCACACTGTACTCTGCAGCTAGCTCTGGGGTTTGGGCGTGTTCCCATGCACCTTTTATTTCACTGTGTGGGTTTTCTTCATGGGGGGAATGGAGGTGTGAAGGCCGGGGAGGACTATTTCTACCAAGCAGAACTAAAAGAGTTTCAAGGACTCTAGCTTTCAGCACAGCTAGTTCTTTTCACCTCCCTAGGAAGCCGCCCTGTCCTGCCTACACCCAGGAACACCCAGGCTTCTTGGAGCGGCCTCCGCAGTACACTCGCTGCTTCCAAGCTCTGCCTCCGGGCTCCCCTGACCTTCCTGCAGGGCACAAACTCAACCATCCACTGAGGAGCCTAACTCCTGCCTCACTCGCTCAAGTACCGATTTGACTGAGCTTCATCCCTTTCTCCATGGAGATTTAAGCTCAGCTCTATAGCAAGCAAATCAGACGGAGCCACGGGTCACCGCGCAGCTGTGGGCACTTACTGTATGCACTGTGCTAGGTCCTGTGGAAAGAGGCCAGGAGAAGCTCCCAGCCCCGGGGGGGGGGGGGGGGTCGCACCTGAAGGTCTGGCAAATTGTATCCGCCGTAGAATGCACGGCGTCCTGGGTTCTGAGAAAGGGGAGGAAAGGAGCAGCTAGGAGCCCAGGAGGAGGCTTCGGCCTGAGTAACCCCTGTGTGTGGCTTGCGGTCGCCCTGGCCCTCCTTTGCCTCTCTGCGGAGAGGCCCAACACGCATACATTTATAGCCAGGTCTATTCCTGCCGGGAGAAAGGACAGACAGAGCCTCAGTATAGATTAGGTCGGCCAGCAGGAGGATTTTGCCCAAATTCAGCCATACATCCACTGGTTTGGGGAGCGCCTCCTACAGGAGGAGGCCTTTCAGGCAAGCTCTGCAGAGTTAATATTGGCGTCTCCTTTTCAGGAGCAGGGAGATCAAACCTGGGACCTTCACACTGACGTATCTCCCCAGTCCGTTTTTTTATTTTTGATTTGGAAACAGCATCTTGCTAAGTTCCTCAGCCTGGGCTCAAACATGTGATCTTCCTGCCTCAGCCTCCCAGAGAACTGGGACGACAGGCCAGCAGTGTGAGTGTTCCCAGTGCAGCCGGAGTCTGAGAGTCTGAGGGAAGAGGGGAGGGTGACAGCCTGGTGGAATCCCTGGGGAGAAAAGACAGCAGAGGTCGGAGCGGTCACTCACGAGTGCCTCTGCAGCCGTTGGAGCACTATGGACCCTGCCGAGCTCAGAGGACATAAAAATGGAAGTGACACAGTCCTTGACCTCAAAATAGAATGACAAAATATCTTGCAGTCAAATTTGTGAGGGGCCTATATTTTGAGGCTACTTGTGGTAGCCAAATGCTAACGATTTTAAAAGAAGTAGAGAATAATAATCAATGGGGTCATGGCTGAAGACACATTGAGGCCAAATTAATTGAGGAGCCACATCTTTTATGGCTCAAAAAAGAACAGGGAGACCATAGACACTGAGCCCCCCACAGGTAGGTGCTGCTTTGCACTTACGTCGTCTTTATCCCTCACAACAAGGCCCCAGGGCGCGCATTACCCGCTGCCTTTTACAGAAGTGAAGGCCACAATGCCAAGGTCACACACCTAACAAGGAACAGAGTAAGAGTGCTCTCGTTACTATAGGGTGATGTTTTTTGGTGGCACATTTGGTAGGGAGCAGGATCCTGGGTCCTGAGTCCTGGGTTCTGGGTGGGGCTTATAGCTCAGGAATCTGGAGACTGGGGATGAAGAAACCAGTTGCCTGGAAACAACTTGAATTTATGAATAGACTGGACTGGGATGAAGAGAGGTACAAGTGAATACCATCTGAGATGCCGTCTTCACAGGCCAGGCGCACTAGCTCTTCAACTCTGTGACTTCCTGATAGAACAGCAAGTGGTCTATTCAGGCCTCGCTGGGAAGACCAGGGCTTGTCCACTGACCTGTAGAGACTTCTACATTTCAAGCTAGCCAAGGAATGGGAGGTCAGCTGCCTCAGCCAGTGCCCTCGAGCATATTGAAGACTTGACCTGTGAGTTTTAAGGCCAGGTGGAAGTAGAGGGTATCATCCACTTCAGCAGGACCACCACTTAGAAGAAAAAAGACCATCCCCAAGCTACAATTGCAAAGACTTGTGCTCACACTGACTTGTTCTGGTTATAGGCCTTAAAGCTGACGGTTCTATAGGTTCTTATCCCTAGCCCTCCAGCCAGGGGAGCAGCAGGCTGAGAGGCAGCCCTTCCCGCCAGGCCAGGTCCCTGAAACCCGAGAGCCTCTGTCCTTCCGAGAAGGAATGTTCCTTAAGAGCAGCAGCTGCTGCTTGTCCCCACAGGCCTGAACAGCCTCTCCCTTGAGACTAAAGCCCCCAGGAGAAGTGGAACAGGGACAGGATTAAGTGGCTTGTTTTTATGTGCTTAGCATCCTTGAGTTTGAGAATCTAGCTTTTCTTGGTCTAAGACAGGACTCTGGCTCTGTTGGAACAGAAGGATTCTGCCAGGAAGGGTGTCTGGGGACAGAGGCAGCCTCCTCACCCAGTGGAGAGATACAAACACACACATACACACCGCATCCCAGGCCACAGCCAATCAGACCACACGTTTGTTAAGCGTCTGCCGCGCACTTAACACTTAATGCTGGGCAGTTTGGGGAAGTTGTTAAAAGATCTCTTTCCTTCAAAAAACCTGTGGCTAAAGTAAGGCAGGAGGACACCTACATAAGAAAGATCCGTTCTGCTGAGGAGCCAGCATGTGAGGCAGATGGAAGTAGTGAAGAGTCAAAAGGACAGTTCATGGCCGTGACCAGGGTAGGTTGGGACAGGCTGTCCAGTGGAGGTGGGGAAACTATGTGCCACCGTGACCTTCCCCCAGCTTGGGCAAGTTAGCGCGCCAAAGTTGTTGTCCCGGGAGGCCTTCAGAAGTTGGTCTGAGGTGGTGGATCAGCAGAGACCCCTAGTGGTCAGGGTGAAGATGGCAGGTGATGGCCCCCTAAATCCTTGTCCCCTCCCCAACCCTCCAACCACTCACCGTCTCACACAATAAATCCCAGAGAACAGCGTTGGTTTCTGTGCAGTCCTCAGCTGAAGGACCTCTTCAAGGCCATCCCGTTCATCCCCGTTTCACAGTCATCCTAGTGAGATAACAATTTCAAAATAACGTCAAAGGAAACTCTCCTGTCATTTCTTTCTTTCGTTCCTTCATCTCTGCATTCCATCATGGTTTCTCCCAAAAGTTTCTTCCATAAGTAGAAATCAGGTCTGCCTGGGCATCTTAGTCCCTTGCCCTATTGACAGTGAAGAACAGTGGTTCTCGAGGGGACAGCTCATCCAGGGCTGTCGTCAGACCACAGCGGCTCGATCCACAACCACTGTTGGTTCGTGCATGCTCCACTGCACGCCACTTCCAAAAGCCACCCCCGCCCCCAGAGCTTGTCCTTTTTCTCAGTAAAGTCTTCCTTCTGAACAAATTAGTGACAGCCACAGGGACAGGGTGTTTCAGTTGGCCTAGTGGGCGGCACTCCGGAGGCACGAGTTTGCTGCCATGCTATACCTTCCTCCTGTCCAGAAAGGCAGGGGAGGGAGGGGGCTGCCTCCATGTCTCAAGCAGCAAGGACGCAGGGGGGAGAAGGGGCAGCTTCCAGTGAGGCTTGTGGAGCCTGGCTCATGGGCTTCCACCTGGTGCCCAGGCTCTAAGGCAGGTCCCTATAGGGACACCGTGCCATGCACCCAGTGGGACAAGGCAAGGGGTCAGGCTGGGTAAACCAGCTCTCAGGTCTTGGAGCCTGGATAATTCAGGCCAGAATGCGAAACTCTGAATGCGGGAAAATGTTGCTAAAACCGTACCAAATGTGCTTCTTGCCTCTTTGTGAGTGCAAAGGAGCCTGGAAGGAAGCAGCTCCATTTGGATCCAGGCACAGCGGCACCTACTGAGTGTGGAGTGCTGTAAGCCCCCTGGGAAAGCTGTCAGGAAGATAATCATACTTGTGCTTAGCCAACAGTCTCCCCCAGGGTTCCTGCCGCTACCATGGCAGCTCGCTAGCAGAAAAGACCTGGAGGCTCTTCCTGGAGATTTTGAGCTGCACTGTCTCCATTCTATAGAGCTGGAGACTGAGGCTGGACTCGAAAGCTCAGCTGAGTGGAGTGTTGGCACTGGTGTGAGATGGGGCCAGGCTAGTGACCCAGGGCTGGCAGAGGAAAGCTCCCAGGCCCTGTGGCAGGGCTGAGAGGGCATGTGGAGAGGCTTGTGCTCCTCTGCCTGGGTGTGCAGCCTCAGCTGAACTTCTTCTGTTGCTAAGTAAAGAGCCCAAGTGCCTGTAGGACTTCTAGGACAGGTTTTAATCCTTGCTGTGCCACTCCCTAGTTGAGTGACCTCAGCCACAGCAAGTAGGAAATAAATTATTGGATGGCTGGATGGGCCAGGCAGTGTGTTTGCACTGGAGCCTGTGCGGCTGATCCCAAGGCCCATTTCTCCTCCCTGTGAGCATCTGTCCTACACTCGGGATATGTGACTCTAGAAAGTCACTTCATTTTCCAGGCCTCAATTCCTCTTTGGGCAGCTGGAATAGCCTTTCTTGCTGAGTCATCAAGTGAAGGCAAGATGAATATGAAATAAGGTAGTGAAAGAACACTCGCTGATATTCAGTGTGGATGATAAATTGCTAATTTTCAGTCCCACTTGATCTTTGGGGATAGCCAGTGGACTTACTGCTGAGGGTCTGGATCAGTGGCTGTGAGAAACCATGTCTTTAAAAACACCCCCAGTCTCAGGAGGTTTGTGAAATAGCTCTATCTCCCCGGACCTTGAGTATGCCAGGATCTTACTTCCTCTTCCCTGGCGCTCCTAAGATGTGGCCAGCTCTGGCTATGCCTGGGGTCTCTACCCCTGACGTTTTCCATTCCACTTCTTTGCTGATATAATTTGGCTGCTTCTCAGCACCTCTCAGCCAAAGAATCAGAGAAGGGGGACGAGTGCAGGAAAGAGAAGTATCTGATCCAGTGCATACATCGCCTTTAGTTACTCCAACCCAGTGAGCTGGCACGGAGGCTGTCCAAGCCACGGGGTAGAGAACCAGCCAGAGTTTGGGTAAGCAGATGAAGTATCCCGGCAGTATCTCAACCTTCTGCCTTTGGCTGGAAGACAGCGTATGCTGGCTGGATCCCAAGGGGCACATCTTGTGTTTATGCTACTGACTTTGCCCACATTTCCCTAGCCTTGCTGGATACTTCTTTGGGGTAAGAAAATCTGGGACAATTCTTCATGTTTGAAATCCTCAACTATCTATAGCAAGAGAGGAACACCATGGCATGGGTGATTCCAAACAAGACGCCGTTCAGCAGCCACTTCCACTGGTTTTAGGGTAAATGGTGCGGCACTCCAATGTCTTTTATGAATTTTACTGTGCAACTTTGCTTCAGCTTCAAATAACATCAGAACTAGTATACATCCTGTGAGGGTGGTTGGCTGGGATGTTGGACAGAGGGGAACTTGGAGCAGTCTTGTGGCTGAAACCTCAGGCTTTGAGGGTTCCTGGATATTGGCACTGGGTGAATACGTTTTATAAATAATGAGGGGAGGTCCACAGACGTGCCATGCTGATTCCTAGACTGGTCATCTTTTCCCTGGTACCCATGATGCTTCTGGGCGTCTGGGTTTGGGTTGTTTTTATCTGTTCATTTTGTCTTCAATAACTAAGATTCAAGAAGCCCCCTAGGTGCCCATACCTAGCACACAGTAGGAGTTCAGTATTTGTGACCAAAACAGACCTGTGTTCTAGTCCTGTTACCACTGAACTGCTGGATGATCTTGGACAACTGGAGTCTCTAAATCTCTGTCTGTCTGTCTGTCTGTCTGTCTGTCTGTCTGACTGACTGTCTCCTTTCTCCCTCCTCCCTTGTACTGGTGCTAGGGATTAAAACAAGAGCATTTATACTGCACTGCATCCCCAATGTTTCTTCTTTTCCTTTTTCTTTCTTTCTTTTTTGTTTTTGTGGGAGGGGAGTGGCGGGGGAGGGCAATATCTTGCTAAGTCACAAAGCTACCCAGGATGAGCTCCAACCTGTAACCCTCCTGCCTCATCCTCCCAGAGTGCTGAAAGTACAGACATATACCTCTGTACCCACTTAAGTCACAGTTTTGTCCTTATACCTTAGAATATTGGAATATGCGGCAATTTTCAAGGGCTCCTGAGAAGCTTAGACCTTTGCAGGTCAGGTTGTTTTAGGCTCCAGATGCATGAGTATCAGACCTAGAGTTCTGCTCTAAGAATGAACCTCGCTGGCTGGGAAGCTCTCACAGAGTCCCAGAAAGAGGAGGCCATGGCAAGAGCGGCCCTCTCCCTTCCCCAAGGTCACAGCAGCAGAGGTGAGCCAAGAATAGAAGCAAAGCCTCCTCCTGCTTCACCCACCAGAGGAGCCGGACCCAGAGGCCCCGTGCGGCAGGTGGGTGGGAGGTGGGAGGGCTCAACTCCAGCTCTCCTGGGACTGTGTATTTATAGGCACTGCTGTTCCAGGTCTCAGGCCAGGGATGATCCAGGAGGGAGAAAAAAGCTGCTGGAGAAGAATCAAATGAGATGTAGAAATCAGTGCTGACTTCCACTTCCCCAGACTCTCAGGGCTCTGGGGTCTAAAGGGAGACTCGCTGTGGCTGTGCCCTGGGGCTGTGACACTTTAGGTAGGCTCAAGATTTCCTCCCAACATAGATGTCTTCTTGCTGTGAATTCTAGACTTCCCCTAGAGACTAAAGACCCAAGCTTCTGCAAGTCCTAAAACAAAAACTGCGAACCGGGGGCCATCTCGCCCCCGTATACACACACCATTTAGTCTGTCTTCTTGTCTATATCTCTAATCCTTGCAGTTCCTGCCTATAATTCTGGTATTTGAGCTTCAAAATGTCAGCCTAAATGGCCACTGGACTTGCTAACCGTCTCGGGCCCTGTTTTCAGCCAAGGAACCATGGTTGGAAGGAGCTATGAGATCCAGGCACAACTCCTAACCTTCTTCCATGCCTCAGTGGCTTTCTTGCTTTCTCCGATCCCAGCGATACTGACCTCTCACATCACCAGTTCAAACTCTCTGAACACCCAGTCACCATATGTAAGCTCCCCAGAGGCAGGAAGGCCCAGGCCTCCCCAGGGGCTCACACCATGCCCCCTTCCCCTGGGGCAGCAGTCCCTCAGCATCAAGTCTAAGGACTCCCCAGCCTGAGTGATGAGTAAGAATGGTAAGGGGAGCAACACACCAGGGAAAATAGTGTCTCTGGCTGCTGCAAAAAGAAACCACAAGCTGACGTGGTGAGGCCAAGCGGACTCTGTTTCCAGTGGAATCCTGGGTCGTGACCCTGAGGGAAATGAAAGAACAGGTGGTTTGGGGAAGGCGCTGAAGGTGAGGCTCACAGTAGATCCCTTAGGAGACGGGTTCTGCAGAAGCTAAAGAGGCTTCGTGATTGTTAAACAAATATTTTAATAGATTGAGCCAAGTGCTAAGAATACAAAAGTAAACCATTGCAGTGCTGGAAATGTAACTCAGGGGTAGAGCCCTTGCCCTGGGTTCGAGTCTGATATGTATATGTAACTGGAAGCACTTTGTGCCTGACGTGGAGTGACTATTATAATAAATCCTTTGCTAGAAATAATGTAACAAAGGGAGGAACTTGGGGGCTGGGAGGAGGCCAGGAAAACATCTGAGCTGCTGACTCTGAAGGATGAGCTGGAACTGAGCTGGTAAAGGACGGGCTGTGCCATTTGTGCACATCAGGATCACCTAGGAAGTTTTAAAATTTCAAAGTTCAGAGTATACCCTTTACCCATTAAAAATAAGAGTCCCCGGAGCTGGAAACCAGGCTTCATCCTTGGTCATTCCAAAACATAGCCAAAGTGGGGCCCACTGCTTTGGAAGATGATTTGTACCTCAGTTTGGTAGAGGAGTGGAGCAGTGAAATGAGTGACTATTGCTAGCATTTTCATTCGGGTGTTTTTTTTAAATATTGAGTCATATTTAGATTTTTTAGGAGGCTGTGAGTATTGCCTTCTGAATTTGGATCTGGGGAGGAGCAGGAAGGAGGGAGGAGAAAAGATAGGAAGGGGAGAGGGAAGAGGAGGATGTTGGGGCTGTAGCATCTAAGCTCCCAGAGACATTGTCACAAATCACACCTCCCTCATTGCCAGGACCTCCTGCAGAATTCCCCCAATTCCATGTCTGGAGTCTCCAATAACCCCCAGGGGATTGTGGTCCCAGCCTCAGCGCTCCAGCAGGGCAGCATCGCCATGACAACTGTCAACTCACAAGTTGTGTCAGGTCAGTGCAGGGAATGGGGTGCTGGGGATTGTGGGAGTACCCTGGGAGAAGAAAAGCTGGCCCCTAAGGAACTCCAGAATCAGGGGTGTTCTGTGCCAAGGGAGGGCCTTCCAGCTCAGTTTTTTTGGCCCGTGTTTGGCAAATGGTGCACCAAGACCTGATTGTGATGGACTGGAACAAATTTGGGTTAAATTCCTCATGAGCCCTCCCACCAAACCTAGGTAAGATTATTGTCCCTTCTCCCACCCACTTCCCACCAGAAGCTCTGCTCTCCTCTCTGGACACCACCCTCCACCCACCCACTCCTCAACTACAAGTCCAAGAAATACTTCTTGCTGCCCCAGGGCTCCAGAGCAAAGGGACTCCACATGTGAATGTCAAGCAAACTGGGGACCCTGTTTGTGCTCAGTCCTCTTACTCTCTGTGACAGGGCACCCAAAAACTGGTTGTCTCCTCAGGTGGAGCCTTATACCAACCGGTTACCATGGTAACCTCCCAGGGTCAGGTGGTCACCCAAGCAATCCCCCAGGGAGCCATCCAGATCCAGAACACACAGGTGAGTGTGTGTAGGTGTGTGCACACGTGCATGGGCATGGAGCAGGGTACTCATGGTGACTTAGTATGTGCTGGGCACCTGGTCCAGTGATTCTTTGAATCCTCACTATTCCTCTAGGGAGCATCACCCCCCTCCTGACAGATATTTAGCTGGGTGTAGAAAAGGTCTCTGCAACTCCTGGGATTTTGCTGCCTCCTGAGTTTGCATTCAAGGATCCCGTGTTTTCTATTCCTTGTCTCAAGACCTCACCACTCTGCCTCTTGTGCAGATCTGTAAAAGATCTGAAGTTGAAGGCCTAAGGTCTGACACTAACTCTGTGATCTTGGATAAGTCGCCTAACCTCTCTGAGCCCCAGACTCCTTATCAATAAAAGGCGATTAATACGAACGTCAAACCCGACCAAACTACAGGGCTGTTGTGAGGATTAACCATGTTGGTGGATAGAAAAGGGCCTCACCAACTACGAAGTATCACAGAAATGCTAATAACTTAGATACAGCACATTCGGATCTTCAATACTCTGCACGCCCCTGTTTCCTGTGTCTCCTCCCTTGTCCCCTTTTCTCTCTTCCTCCCCTTCCTGCTCCCCTGACCCCAAGTCTTATCTCTATTCTCTGAGGGCTTGTGTGGGGGAGAAGGAAAGGTGACCTCCCCAGGGCCTGAGAAATGAGTTGAGAAAGGGGAGAGCATGCCGTCACCATGGCAACTGGTCCCTAGCCACTGGCCTCACAGGCTGCTGATGCTGAGTTTTTTTCTCCGCGTGCCCTGAAGGTTAACCTTGACCTCACCTCCCTCCTGGACAATGAGGATAAGAAGTCCAAGAACAAGCGAGGAGTCTTGCCCAAGCATGCCACCAATATAATGCGCTCTTGGCTCTTCCAGCATCTCATGGTGAGTGTGCGTATATTGGGGTGTGGAGTCTGAGCAGGGGGTGATGAATAACCCATGGATGAATCCCCATCCCTGCAGAGGGTGTGGCCTCAGAGAGCACACTCTGTTAAGGACATCAGCCATGGGCCAGCTCAGGGGGCTTACATGGAACCTAAAACTGGGAGACTGTCTAATACTTGTTTCTGCTACCACCATCGCAAAGTGTGAGAACAAAGAAAGCAATACTAGCAAACATTCCAAAGAGAGTTAAATGCTGGACAAATGCACAGTATTGTTTTGGGCACGGAGTGAGGCTCAGGAGTGGGATTGTGGTCCAGAGCCCACATCCCACCCAGCAGCCATGCCCACGCCAGGGCCTGCCATTTGTCTGTCAGGACTACAGAGCTCACTGTGCTGGGGAAGCCGAGAGTGTCTGTCTTCCTGTAGGTCAGAGCAGCCCAAGGAGGCGCATGTGCAGAGTGTGACCAAAAGCCTTGCCTACAGAGGGGCAGCTTGGCCAGACCTGGGCTTCTGCACAGACACAGAGCAACTGCTTTCATCAGCCTCAGTTTCTACTTTTGTAAAAAAAAAAAAAAAATGGCACAATTTTGGAATGCTAGGACTGGAGGGATAGCACAGCAGTTAGAGTGCTTACCTAGCAAGCTCAAGGCCCAAATTTCTATTCCCCAGCACCACAAAAGCCAGATGGGTTGGCACACACCTGTAATCTCAGCAATTGGGAGGCTGACACAAGATTGTTATGACTTACAGGCCATTCTGGGCTACATAGTGAGTTTGGGACCAGCCTGGACTGTAGAGTAAGATCCTGTCTCAAAAAAAGAAGGCACTATGCCTTCAACCGTGTTACTGTGTTTAAATGCAGTGTCTTTAAAGTGCCTACTGTGTACATATAACATAATGGTATGTACTTGTGTACAGGGTTAGTCTCTGGTGGGATATTAGGAATGACTTCAGAATTGTAATCTTGTAGTACAAGTTCAAAGGCTATCTATAGCAATGAAGAAAAGCCAGTGACTGTGTAGGGGCTGATAGTGAGTGAGTGTGTGTGTGTGTGTGTGTGTGTGTCTGTGTGTGTGTCTGTGTGTGTCTGTGTGTGTCCTCTGTGGTGGGAAGTAAGAAGGTCCCAGAATCTCTGACCACAGGTGGCTTTCATCAGTCTGCCTCACACTTGACCAGTCTGTTTCAGGACACATGTGCATATATACTAGACAGACACCCAGGGAGAGTGTGGACACGCTGGGCTGTGAACTGTGGAAAGAAACAGAGATGAAAAGAGAACTTTCTTCAGAGAGAAATCAAACAGATCACAGAAATTAATTAATCAGATAGCCAACAGCTCTTTATTTGAAATGGGAGAACCTCCAGAAGCCCCCAAAGATGATGCCAAGGCAGTAGCTCTGACTTGGGGGACAGTGGAAGACTGTGTCCTCAGGGGTTGTGCCTTAGAACTGCTGGCCCTGTGCACGCAGCCAGTAGAAAGAATTGTTCTATGATGATAGAGGTGCAAGGCCAGAGCTCTGCATCTCCCTACAGGTCCCTACCAATTTTCAGGACTTGGGCTACCTCAGTGCTTTGCTGAGTAAGCACATTGTGAAATCTAGCTTGGAAACCTAGAGTTTCAAAATTAGAAAGCTAATTTGGAGAAAAGGAACTAAAAGGCTGAGGGTCAAAGAGAGGAGGGGGGCTCCAGAGCCTTGGTGATGAAACCAAGGAACCAGGGCCAGGTCCAACCTAGTGCCTGGTGACAGTGCCCAGATCTCCTGCCTCTTCTGGCTTTCCAGATTGTCAGAGATCCATTGGGCTCAGGTGGGTTTGGCGGCCTCATGAATCTAGTGTCCACGCTAGAGCTTCCAGCCCACCCATAAGAATATGAACTCCTGAAGGCCACCAGTGCTCTGGCTGGCTGTCATCACCAAGAGTGGGACAGCACAGGCTCTCCCCACCTACAGTGGACAGAATGTGGCTCTACTCATGTGGTGTAGTAACAGACAACTAGGGTGGTGCCTGGGGTTGGAAGCTCATGGGCTTTCGACAACAGCAAAGCTAGGTCTCACCTCTTGCTCTGTAACTGGGACGCAGTCTCTTCTTGTGAAGATTAGAAGAAAGCCATGAGATAACTGTAGACACTGGCACACTGAAGAGCTGAGTAAGCACTCATCCCCTTTCTCCTTCACCTCTGACCTACACACATTTTGCAGACTGGTGTGAACACAACTGCAGCCTCACTTCCTCCTACCCTGAAGCCCAGAAGCCAGGCCAGCACCCCCTCACTGACCCCACACCCTTCCCTGAGAGGTTCCCCACCTCCACCTGCCGCTCACCCCAAGAGTCTTAATGCCCAGACTGCAGGGTCCCCCAGCTCAGTCCCTCCAGATTGTGCCTCGTCTCTTGCCTCAAACCTCAGTTCATGTATGGCCTTCTCCATCCCTTCCTTACGAGCCGCTCTCTGTTTGTAGCTCAGGATCTTTTCTTTGCTGAGCACAAAGCAGGAAGGAAGGAAAGATCCAGTCTGACTCTTTTAAAAATCCTAGGACAATCTAGGCCTTGCCAAAAAGCATGAGCATAGCTTTCTGCCTGCATCCACGCATCTGCCTTGCTACTCTTTCTAGCCCAGGAGTGCTCGCAGGCACAGATGCTAGTAGTAAAGCATTTACCGCTGGTGAAGTCCTTCCACACCTAATGCCTTCATCACAGTGGCCTTAACAGAAGAGAAAGGAGTGGCCACCAGGCCCCCAAGTCAGAAGTCACAACTTCTGGACTGAGTGGAAGGGGTCCAGGCTATTCAAGGAAAACAGCACACACAGCTGACCACTACAGACCACGGCTGTTCTTTGCAAACCGTAGTTGTCCACTGCCAACCACAGCCATCCACTACAGATTGTGGCTATCCACCTCAGACTCCCGTTGTTTTCTGCAGACCATGGATATGCACTGCAGACTACAGATGTCCTCTGTAGACCACAGTTCTCCTCCACAAACCATAGCTGTCAACTACAGCCCATGGCTGGCCACAGTAGCCCATGACTGTCCTCAGCAGCACAGGGTTGGCCCTCACAGCCTGGAGCATCACCAGAACAGCCTGAGTATCTATGGCTAAGTGAACACACACATGCCCCCAGGTTTAGGACAGAGGCTAAAAAACCCTGGACACCAGGCACAGTGGAGAAAAGACAGGCTTTGAAGCCAAGCACACCAGGGTTATAGATTGAGGTTCTCTTACCACCTGTGTGATAACTGGTGCTACTGCTTTAAAAAGCAGTATTTATTTCTCATGGTTGCGAAAATCAAACAAGAGAACACCCATAAACAGGTCAGCATTTAGAAAATTATTCCCTTCGAACCTTCTAGGACAGTTGACCAAGAGCAAGCTTTTGAGGCTGAGGCCCAACATTCGTGAAAATTAATTGGAGATAGATGGCTGACATGACATTTTGATCTGTAATACTTACATGACATCTACTGATTTACCATCTTCAGAACCTAAGGGTTTACTGAGTAGCATGGTCACTTACCCATTCTGTGTGCATGTGTGTGCTTTTGTGTGTGTGTGAGAGAGAGAAATCCAGCCACTTCATGTCTATGCCCCTGTGGTAAATTCCCAAGTTTGGGATTGTGCATCCTTCTTTGGTAGGCTTTCCAGCCTTGGTCCCTGAGGAATATTCTTTCTTAGGACTCACTAGGCATTGCTGCCAAAAAGGTGTTTCCTGAGGAAATGTTTGGGGAGGTCTGGGTTCTTTAAAGTGTAGCCTAAAATTTGGGTCATTTTGTAGGAAAACGGATGCACCTTGAGACCATTAGGCTTAGCAAAATGAATCAGACTCAGAAAGTTAAGTATCATATGATTTCTCTAATATGAGAAAGCCTACCCATAAAAAATGTAAGAGATAGGAAAGAAAGCAAGAAGATAGACTTTGTGGGAAGGGAAAGGCAGGGTGAGAGAATAGGAGGAAGAAAGGGAGGTGTTACTTAAATTCTTTAAAATTAATTAATTAAATATAAAAAATAAAGTGTAATCTAGGAGCTGAAGGCATAGCTCAGCAACTAAAGCACTTGCCTAGCAAGTGCCAGGCCCTGGGTTCAATTTCTCAGCACCACACAAGCTGGGAATGGTGGTGCAGGCCTGTAACCCCAGTGCTTGAGACACTCAGGCGGGAGGATTGCCATGTGTTCAAAGCCCGCTGGGGCTACATAGTGAGTTCAGGGCTATCTTGAACTACAGAATGATGCCCTGTCTCAAAAAATAAAGCAATAAAAATAAAGTGTAGCTTATTCATCACACTTAGTGTACTAGATGCTATCGTGAATATACAAGAGGCTTAAAGGTCCTCCTACACTTATTTGATGGCTCTAAATCACTGTAGTTGTTGTCATTGTCACCCGAAGAACAACCATCTGGGGAAATACAGCTCCTTAGCAGCTGCAAATCAGGCAGTCCCTGTGTGGTTTTAGGAAAGAAGAGTGGAGAAGACTTCAGTGTTGCATGGATCAGTGGGTCCCCACCTCTTTAATATCTGGGCCCGTTTGAGTTGAAGACCACTGTCCCAAGCAGTTGGGGGGAGGGTGCTGCACTTGATTATGCAGCAGATCATTGGAGGAAAGCATTGAAATGGTGAGTAGCAGGAAGTGAAGCTCCACCTCTCAGGCAGTGTTATGAGAACCTGATAGGAGCACACAGACGAAAGGGGGAGGAGCTTTGCTCACGGCTCACCTCCAGCTTGCCACTCATCTGTTCAGCGGTGGGGTCCAGACTGGTCCCAATCCGCAGCCCTGGGACTAGGGACCCTCCATTAGATTTTTCCACACCCAGCACAGTTGCAACAACTATTTTGTAGATTGGCTAATTGAAAACATTACTATAAAAAACAGAACAACCCATCAAATGTCATACTTCATGTTGATTTAAAAAGATACACATATGTGTTCATTTGCTAATCTTTTGATCTAGGGCCAAAGACTTTTTCTGATTTATCATTTTACCTGCGTAAGTCATTCCTATTAAAAGCATCTATAAATTCCATCTTTATTTAACGTAGAATAAGAGCATTGACATCTGGGAGCTAATCTGGCCACAGGATCTTTCTGGATTCTTACTGTGTATTCCAGTCTCTTACATATACCTCACCTGATCCTAGCTATTTAGCATTTTTAAGCAAGTTGGAATCCCATGTCTTTCTAAAGTCTACTACCTCGTTTTCTTAGCAACAATAAGTCTTTCTTTTTGTACTCGTATTTCGTTGTTTACTGAGTGGCTCATTAAGCTAGAGAATTACAATAACATGTTTAATTGGCGTCAGCAGTCTGGGTACAAGCACCGCTGACGTGCTGGCAAGCAGATAAGTTGGCTGCTGAACGCCCCACAGTGCAGCCTGTTTCTTCTGAGCATCAGGGTCTGATGACCAGCAGTTGTTATGTTTACAGAAGACATGGACAGCACTAGGTCACCTGCCGTCTTGGCTAAGTACATATTAATTTTGAGCACTTCCTCAGAAAATCCTGGGTTTGCCTCTCTTACTGTCCCTCAGACAGAAGTTAGTATTTTTTTGTTCCTTTTGTCTTGTCCGAGGCCTCTTGTTTCCACTGTTCTGTGGCATTAGCAACTCAGACAGGTATTCAGATGACAGAAAGCTCCCGAGGTGGAGGTTACATCCCAGAGCTTTCTTTTGCTGCTAGGCTGCAGCCAGCCTGGGATGGTTTCATCCCTTAGCTGCTGGCTTCTGAGTCCCTAAAGAATCCAGTGACATTTCCTTGCTGTTGCATCCTGGCTGAAAGAGGCTAACCTCCTGCAGGAAACAATCATTCCCTAGTCAACCAGGTCAGAAAAGAAGCTCCTGGAGAGGGTCACCCCAAGGAGGAGGGAAGGGCACTGTTCCCTGCCCACCTTCCACCCTGTTTCCAGTCCGCAGCTTTAGCTCCCGCCTCGCTGCCCCAGATCTCAAGGTCACCCTGACCCGCTGGCGATGCTCCTCATTTTACAAAACATGACAGACCCCAGCCAGCCCATGAGCAGTTGGCAGACTGTCCTCTGTGTGCCAGGAGCCCTCCAGAGCAGCCTGTCCTGCACCCGCCACGCAGCATGCCAGGGCCCATGCTTGGTGCATTTGCACCTCGTCTCACACGTGCTCCCTATTTGACCAGTAATAAAACACAGACTCAGAAAGGGCAACATGTTTCACAAGGTCACACAGGTAATAAGGTCTTGCAGACTTTGAACCCAGAACCGTGTGGCCCACCACTCTGATCTCCCAGCCATTTGCCTCCCTCTTGACCCAAGACATCATAGACATCTCAGTGCTCCTCTTACGTACAACCTAGGTAAAGAAAAGAAGATGCCCAACCCTCAGCTAGGCACGGAGCCCCATGCTGGGACAGGTAGGTAGGATTTTTGTATGCCCAGGTTCAGTTTTCATACTTCACAGTGACACTCCCTCATGACCTCTCCTCTGCCCTCATCTCTGCCCACCAGAGCCATCTGCCCGGCGTGGGATCCAGCCGGGGCCCAGTGCTCTGCCCACCGCCATCCCTTTCCCCATCTTCCACCCAGCATGCAGAAATCTGCAGTGCTCAACAGCCGAGAGCATAGGGAGCCCCAGGGCCTCTCTCTCTTTGACTTTTGAACTGACACACAATTCACGTGCTGTAAAATTCACCCTTTTAAACTATCAGCGGTCTAATATATTTACCACTAACTGCAGAATGTTTTCACCACCCCCAAGAAGCACCCATTAGCCATGGCCCATTCCCTAGCAACCTGTAATATACTATCTCTGTGGATTTACCTGTTCCAGACATTTCGTGAGTCAGGTCATACACAATAGCCTTTGGCGTCTGGCTTCTTTCACTCAGTATGTTTTTAAGGCTGGTCCGTGCTGCAGTGTGGACTTTATTCCCTTTGTGGCTGAGTTATACTCCATTGTGTGGATGGGCCACGTTTCATCTGTCTCTTCATCTGCTGATGGATGGTTGGATCGTTCCCACCTTTTGGCTCTTGAGGAAAGCCTATAAACGTTCACACGCACCGTGTGATTTCTGAGCCTTCCTTACCTCACAGGCCCTTTGTCAGGTCTCCAGCTGTCTTCCCCACAACCCTAGTGACTTATGCAGGGCTCGCCCCACTGTGTACCTGGTGCTGCTTGTGTCCTGCCCAGGGCTCCTAGCCAGTGAGGGCACGCAGAGGGCCAGCCAGGTGCCTCAGTGCCTTGGTGCTGTGTCAGTCACTCCACAAACAACCTTTGCGTGGTGCCACCTCCTGTGTGCAGGGCACTGTGTTGGGTCTCAAAGGGATTATACACACATATCCTTGCCCAGGGCTTGCTCACAACATCCACCCACCCACCTGACTTAAAAAGAGGTGATGTTTCCTACAAAAAGAAAGCATGTGGTCTGTGGAAAGGACATGGGACCTGATGGCAGACACTGTATTTAAGATTCATCAACCTTCCCAGAGGACCTAGAGGGAGCTGCTTGACCTCCTAAAGCCTCGGTTTCTTCTGCTGTCAAATGGATCATAATATGTAGCTGACAGGGTCATAGTGAGGGTATGATGATGGATACACAGGTACTTTGGCCTGATACAGGCACAGCTACGCACATGCCTCCAGGCTTACCCCAGGAGCCCATATAATGTACCCCGTCTTGAAAAAATTGAAATTTTGAAACTGTTAGGGAATCTTGGGGCGGGGGGGGGGGGGG
>PVKB01000648.1:329000-346447 GCA_004027205.1 Ctenodactylus gundi | reverse complement strand
AGGCTGTGACACCATCATTCATTCATTAGTAAGGATTAATTCAAAGCTTACTTTTCTACTCTGTCTCTCAGCTAAAATTAGTTTTTGGTTGTTGTTATTTATTTTGCTTTGCTTTGTTTTGTTTGAGACAGGGTCTCACTCTGTAATCCAGGCTGGTCCTAAATTTACTCTGTAGCCCCATGCTGGCCTCGAACTCACAGAAATCCTCCTGCCTCAGCTTCTCAAGTGCGAGGATTACAGCCATGCACTGCCACACCCAGATTTAAGATTATTTTCACATGAAGGTCAATGTTCATTGCAGAAACTCGGCAAAGCATTTTAAGGAGCAAGCCAGGTGGGGCACCACAGGAAAATCTTTTAGGGGAAGATCTAAGTATCTCTAGGCCCCAATCTCTTTTGAGATTCTGATGGAAGTCTTATTGACATCATCATGACAATTTCAGGGGACTTGATCATTTGATCTCAAAGTTTAGGGGCCAGAGGCCCAGAGTTCATACTGTGGGGTGACACAAGGACCCTCGGACTTGTTAAAAGAGGGGCTAGAGAGTCGACAGGTACAAGAAAGGTAATGCCGATGGTACACGCCCATCAATCTTAGAGTCACCCAGGTCTTGCTGTGCCCCTAAAAGCAGAGGCAGACCTCTTTCTCTTTACTCCTGAATCCTTTAGTTCTCCCCACCCCTCACCTGGACACAGATCTTAAACCAGGTTGGTCTTTAGGGCTAACCAGAAGCTACTTTTTGTTACAAAGACTTGTTTTTCTTGGAAAATGTGATCTACAAATAGCACTTCTATTCACTGACATCTGTGTTTTAGGTCTGAGACATGATTTCCGCACTTGGGGATGACAGTTTAATTAGAGGAACAAATATACATATACACCAGGCTAGTGTAAGGCCCTGGGTTTAATCCCCAGCATCACCAAAAATAGGGGAAAAATGAATTCAAAGCCGGCTGTGATGATATGTACTTGGCTACTAAGCAAGCTGAGGCAGAAAGATCTCTTGAGCTTAGGAGTTCAAGGTCCCACCTGAAAAAGAAAAAATTATGCATGTATCCCCAGGGACTTCAGCCCATGATGAAATTAAGTGCTATCACACAGATGCAAACACTTTATTTGGGAATGAGGAATGAGTACAGGCAAGAGGGCTTGGCCACCTGTGCTGGTGTAACATGTCCAGGATAGTGTGTCCAGGACTGAGTATCCGGTTGCAAAGGGCCCTCTGACATCGGGGACAGGCAGGCAGGATGGGGAATGTCTATAGAGTGATAAAGCATGTCATCTGAGGAATGACTGGGGGACTAGGGGTGCTGACTGGTGGACATGACGAGTGAAAGACGCCAGTTGTTTAAGGCACCGCATTTCAGGAGCGGGCTTTGGGGGCAGACAGCCTCGGCATGGCTCCTAGCTCCATTTTTTTTTTTTTTTTTACTTGATCTGTGACCTTGGACAGATTAAACATCTGTCTTTGGGGTTGATTTCCTCCTTGTAGAGTGGAGAGAGCAGTACTTACTGTGGTGAGGTGGATGGGTAGAGCCCCTGAGGCAGCACCATGCCTGACAGTGGAGGTAGAGAGGCCAAGGTCAAGGAAACAAAATGTGGATCCTGGCCCCAACCTGAATTTTACTACTAGCATACTAGGGTCAGTTTTCTTGTTTTGGTTTGGTTTTCCTCTCCAACGTCAGTTTTCTCCTATATGAAATGTTAAAGATGATCAGTTCTTGACCTTTTAGCTAAGGTCAAGTGTAACTGGGAATGAGGTATCTTCCTGGGTGCCCTGAGACTCAGAGAGAAACAGGTCAATTACTTCAGCTGAGTGCTCCATATACTGTAAGTGTTTAATCAGAGTAACCACAAGCTGCAGGCATCCCCCAGGGGCAGGCGCCCGCTGCTGCTAGCTGGGAGACGGTCCTGGAGACTTCTGTGACTTCAGAAGCGTCTCTGGATGAGTCGGGAGGCAGGCTGGAGCTCAACAGAAAGAGCTCCCCAGATCAGAGCAGAGGCTGCACACCGAGCGACAGTGGCACTGCAGAGCCAAGCGTCCCTCCTCCTTCAGGATGGCACACGTGGAAAATGATAGTAACCTGGCTGTTTGCACCTCGAGGCCAGCTGGGGGACTCTCGCTACACCTGGCCTTGCCAAGCCATAGCTGGGGCTGAAGGCTCCACTGTCTCTACACCCTTAAACCTTATTTGGGGTACACTGGTGGGAAGGGCTCTTGTCTCTCATGTCCCTTGGTGACCTCTCCGGCCTTTGGTGAGATGTGCATGGGCTGGGGGTGGAGGGAAGACAATCACAGGTGGATTTGATGAAAGAAACAGCTATAGGCCTTGGCAACAGCACTGGCTTAGCTGGGGACCAGACAGAACCCAGTCCTCCAGCTGAAATGTACCTCCATTGCCATTTGAGCCCAGATAAGACTGAATTGTGGAGCTATAAACGGAGGCACCAGAGAGCTGGGAATAGTTTAGATTTCAGAAGAACTTCCTAGTGGTGCTATGAAACACCTACTTAAGGTAAATACCGCAAGTCCCTTCTCAGGAGACTCCAAATATTCAGGTAGCTGATGTCTGGGAGGCTTCACTATGTCACACAGTAAGCTGATGTAGACCCACACATGCCTGGGTCCTCTCTAAGTCATCTCCCAGGTCCAGGAGGTGGATGCTAGTTTGCTGTTTTCACAGTTAAGCTGAGAAAGCTAAGGATGGAAGACATGAGACACCACAGCCAAGGTTCCCTGGCTGCCAAGTGTTGGGCAGAACTTGAGTCATCTTGAAAGGCTCGTTACCACCAGGTTGCACTTCTCAATCAAGGGAGTCTTTAGGCTGGTCCTGAGAAGGATCTAGAATGACAGCCCCCATCCTGGCCCTTCCCAGCCACCTCCAGAAGAGCTCCTCCAAATAATGAGGGAGACGAGCACCTATGGCGCAGTGGTTTCCCGTGATCTCATTTCATTCCTCCTCCCGTCCTTGGCCCCAAGCCTTTCCAACTGTGCTAAAAGTAGCACTGACCCAATCGCAGTATGTCCTAGAGCCAGGACTATTTTGACTCTGTCCTCAGGACTCATGTGGTCAGAGGTGTGTCCAAGCTGGACTGCTCCCATGAGCACTCAGACACGGTGCCAGGAATGCTGTGGCCAACACACCTGTTCCCAAGGCTAGGCTGAGTGCTGCTGCTCACTAGCAGCCTCCTCCACATACCCTCTGAGATGCTGGTTCCAGGGGGAGAGACAGTGGGAACTGGTAATGAGGGGACGATGAGCAGCTTGTATTCTCATCCGTGAGAGAACATCCAGCCAGTGTTTGGTGACACTGCTCTACAGCTAGCTCTCCATTAGACGAAGCATATTTATCATTGTATTGGTGACATCTTGCCAACAGGGGGCCCCACTTCTCCAGGGAAAAGGGAAACCTCATCCTTCCACAGAGGACTTAGGGAATTTCCCTCTCTGGGGCTTTTCGCGGTGGAAGAGACCTTCATCTGACTGGCTTAGCTAAGTCTTGGTGCATGGCTCCTTCCCGGAATGCCCTTCTCCTCCTACACTGCAGTAACTCAGATGCTCTTCAAACTCAGCCACGGTCCCTCATCCCTAGAGAAGCCTTCCTGGACCAAGCCAGCTCACCTTTCCCTTACCATCCCAAGGGGAACTGGCATGGACTGTCCATTAATAAAGGTGCCCCACTGCCTTTTTCCCCTTCAAGCTAAGCTATGGATTCTAGCTTCAGGGATCTTTCACTTCCGGCACCCGGGATGCAGCAGCTAGTCAGCCTGTGTGGGCTGATGACCCAGCTCAGTCACAGGCCCAGCCCAGCTCAGCTTGCAAACACGTATGCTTCTGCCCGTTTGCTGGCTCATCTGCTCAGACACCACAGCTGCACATGACCTCTTCTTCACCTGTCACTGGTCTGAAGAGTAGACAGATAGCATCTCATGAGCCCAGGCCTGTGAGAACAGACCAAGCCTCCTGGGGAAACTCATACTGTCCTGCAGTGGACTCCATGCCCCTGGGCAGTGTGACCAACTTTGCCTCAGGGAGTTAGGAAAGGCCTCCCTGAAAATTTGATCTGTGACAGGTTTGTCTTGGAAGCTTAGAGAGGCCTACAGAGGGAGAACGTCCCAAGGAGGGAGCAGCGTACACAGGCGAGAGGCCAAAGAGCCCCCGTGCTTCTGTCGCGCAGACGGCCCTCATTCCTAAGGTTCTGCACCCTCGTATTCGGCCACTACACATTGAAAAATATTTGAAAAGAATAGTGTGTCTGTACTGTGCACAAAGATTTTTTTGTTGTCATTCTCTAAACAATGCAATATAACAACAATTGACTTAGCATTTACATTATATGAGCTATTAGAAGTAACCTAGAGATAATTTAAAGGACACGGAAGAATGTAAGTGATACACAGCTTGTCACGGAACTCAGCACCCATAGAAGGATGTTGGTATCCATGGTGTCCTTGATTCTACGTGGATAAAAGGTGAGGACTCTTTTGTTCGCAGGCTGGCTGGCCATGGGCAGGGAGGCTGGTAGGCCTCAAAGATGAATAGGAAGGTTGGAATCCTGTGGAGGTGAACAGGTGCATCCCAAATCCCCCAGGCATCAGAATTCCCAGAGTCCCTGCCTCTGCCCTGCGGCCTGCAACCTCTCCCTCCCAGCTTCCCTCTGCTCCTTTCCAATTAGCATGAAATCTGCTCCCATAGCACTGGTGTGCTTCCTTTCTTGTTAGAGTCTTAATATTGTATGAATCACAAGTCCCAGCTGCCCTGGCATGGTGGCCAGGGTCAGAGGTGTGAATTAAAACAACACCTGATCCCGGTGGCTGCAGCCAGGGGATGCTGAGGCCAGCTGAAGAACTTGCTTCTCTTTGTCACTTATGATGAGAGCAGTTCCAAGGCTGTTGATCTCAAGCTCTTTCCTTAGAGAGCTTTAAATGCCTTGCCTACGTTATCCCAGAATAATAATATGGAGAGTCACGTTTTATTGAGCACTTTACAGGTATAATTTCATTTAATCATTAGATGACTTTATGATGTATGGTTAACTAATGTCCCAGAGATCTCAGAGCTAGTCCAGGCACAGTCCCAATCTCTGAGACTTCAGAAAACTCAAGCATTACTTTCTATGACCACGCAATAGAAAAGAACGACCTATCCTCCAGGACAAAGCTCTGACCCATTCGGACACTTGTGATGCTCACTGGTAATCATCTGTGGCTCAGTTCTCCTCTCTGCCATGGGCTCAGCACCTTCTTCCCCAGACTTTCACATACTAACCCAGCCAGCCTTCCCTGGCTATGGCCCCTGCAGGTGTTCTCTTCCTTCAAGTTCATTGCTCAAGCCATGCCATCTATTGCTTTGCTTGCACTCTCTCTCTCTCTCCCCCTCTGCTTGCACTCTCTCTCTCTCTCCCCCTCTCCTTCCCTCCCTCTCTTGTTCTCACTCATTCTCTCACTCTCTTGCTCTCTCTCACTCTCTCTGCAGTTATTTTTTAGGTGGCATGTACTGAGGAAATAGTAGTAAAGTAGACATTGTGCTCACATGTCCCACATTAAGTCACCTGGGCCATTTGCCCTCTCCCTCAAAGATGTTGGCTCACTCCTACAAAGTGGTCTCATGAGAAGGCCGGGCCATGGTCAGATGGATGGAGCTGGCACTACTCTTTGAGGAACAGGAGGATGTGGCTGAGTCTCTTCATCTGTAAAGTGGGAAGAGCAACATGAACCTGGCCTATTTGGCAAAATCTTAATGACAGGCTTGGTTAAATGAAATTAAGTGTATTAACATATTTCACAGGCTATAAATCCTGTATCATTAAGGTTATCATTATACTTATTTTCTGTCTCCTAAGGATAACTAGCATAAATCTGGACACAAAGTAGGTATCCAATAATATCAGTTAATTTAAATTGACTCATTCAGCCCACTTATCACCTTCTATGGGTTTTCGATGCCACTGTCAATCATATAACAGAGAGTGCCCGCTGCCTGCTGGATGAAGTGGGAAGTATGGGAAATGCCCTGGAATCTGTCAATACTGAGTCCCATTGTGGGACTGAGGACCACGTGGTCCTGAGCATGGGGCCTTGGGCATGACGTAGCCTCTCTCTGAGCCCAAGATCCATTGTCTTTGGGAAACAAACATTACGCTTTCCCCATTCTGAGCCCTCAACCTACTTGGGCTGCCTGGCCCCTGGTATTCCCATGACATGGGTGTGGTCTCCAAGGGCATCTAGCTGCTAAACATCCATTCCTCCTCAGCTCTCCTATCATTTCAGCACCCCTACCCCACGGAGGATGAGAAGAGACAGATCGCCGCCCAGACAAACCTCACCCTCCTGCAAGTAAACAACTGGTGAGTTAGCATCACCTGCCTAAAGACTCTCAGACCCATGGGTCACATGCTTGGCAAGGGAGCGCGGAGCAGGGAAAAGAGATAGAATGCCCAGACCTGCTTCAGGCTCAGCCCCGCTGCCAGGCCAGTTCTCCTCCCATTGGGCTAAAGCAGCCAGCCAGAATCAACACTGCACCTGTGGCTCATCTGCAGCTTCTCAGCGCCCTCTGCTGGGAAACTGTGTTAGGCACATCCCCGAAAGTATCTTGAATAGCAAACCCTTCCCTATTGGAGCTTTCAGCCTTACCTGCCCCGCAGAGACAGACAGTAACGCAGTACCATGGCCTACAGCCAGTGGCCATCTGGTCGGCCCCACTTCCACATGAGCTGAAACTAAAACATTGTGCAAAGTTGCAAGTGGGAAGAAAGAGAGAGAATTGTCACTGTGCTCCCAAAAGGAACTCAGATTTCCTCCTCTGTGTGTGTCTGGCCAGGCTATCTGTCCCGGTGACTAGGAGCAAACCCTTATGTTAGGACCCTGAATCTGAGCTGTTCAAGCCCAAGTGATTTCAGGAACTCTTCAATACCCAGGCCCTTCTTCTTAAATCAAAATGCCATCTGTTCTGTCCAGAGAAGTCTAGGAGCAGCCTAGCCCTTCCTGCCTCTGTCCTCCTAACACGATCCAGGTAGTGACTAACAGGCCTGCACTTTACCCCGGCAGGTTCATCAACGCCCGGAGGCGCATCCTGCAGCCCATGCTTGATGCCAGCAACCCAGACCCCGCCCCCAAAGCCAAGAAGATCAAGTCTCAGCACCGGCCCACCCAAAGATTCTGGCCCAACTCCATCGCTGCAGGGGTGCTACAGCAGCAGGGTGGCACCCCAGGGACAAACCCGGATGGTAGGAACTGGGGGTGAGGGTATCCAAGGCAGGGGCTGGTGGGGGTCCTGGAAAACAGTGATTCAAGAACTGTGTCCTTAACCAAGGCCCTGTGGCTGCTTTGTCCCAATTATCCTTCCCTGATCTTATTATGGCCCTAGAAAAGGGGACACTTTTGGACTCTTTTAGCCAGCGGTCACCTGAGTCAGCGGTGCGCCGCAAAGCCGCTTCTTCACTCCCACACACCCCGCACTGACTGTGCCGAGTTGCCCAGCACAGTGTCTGCACAGCTCCCCAAGGCCAAGACCATCTATAAATACCGAGGCGGGCAGCTGGCTTGCAAACAGAGGCCAGGAGGAGCTTCATCTTCCCTGCTTCTCCATCACACCCTCCATGCACACTTTTCTAATTGCCAGTTGCCTACTACACAATGAATAATTCAATCAGACAGACATTTTAGAGCATGGCATGCAAAGCTAGCTCTGTTGGGCTGCAGGGCGGAGTGGCATGTGTGCCTATGTGCCTGCATGCATCTGTGCACGTAAACGGTTGGGTACAGGTTCCTCTGTGAACAGCCATCACCTTCCGGGCTGCAGGAGAAATGAACAGATATGGGGCTAGACTAGCCCGGGAGGGAATCCCCCTATGCCATCACTGACTGTGTTACCTTGAGACTTCACTGAGTGAGACTCAGCTTCCTCCTCTTTTGAGTGAGGGCAGTAAGACCTGCCTTACAGAGTTGTCCGAAGGGCTTCACATCTTTGCATTGGAGGCTGAGTGACAGCCAGCAATGTGGCTGCTTGACAGGGGACAGAAGAGGCTCACCATCCCATGAGTCGCTCTGTTCAGCCATTCCAACATGAAAGTTGTCACTAGGCTGGATGACAGTCCCCGTGTAGTCAGGACTCTTGCCCTTTCTCGTACAGGTTCCATCAGCCTGGACAACCTGCAGTCCTTGTCCTCAGACAATGCCACCATGGCCATGCAGCAGGCTATGATGGCTGCACATGATGATTCCCTGGATGGGACAGAAGAAGAGGATGAGGATGAGATGGAGGAGGAGGAAGAGGAAGAGGAACTGGAGGAAGAAGCCGACGAGCTGCAGACGACGAATGTCAACGACCTGGGCTTGGAACACAGTGACTCCCTGGAGTAGTTGGACAGCCCACATGGCGCTGATCACCGAGCAGGAGAGCAATGTCACCAGGAGGGTTCAGGGTGGGGGGAGGGGCCATGGGCAGGCAGCACTGAGGAAGTCGGGCCCTACCTTCCCCAAATCAGTACCTTGAGAAATGCAGAGGGAACAACATGCTCCTTCCCAACCACAGGCTTTAGTGAGCACCCAGCCCCCTTCCCAGAACTGGGGAGAACTTCACTTTGCAGGGCTGACAAGCAGCCTATATGGAGAAACAGGACTGAGATCTAGACTCACCAAATCTCTGGACAGGTGGCACCAATGGGCCCCAGACACATGAAAGGATTTGAATTATGTACGGCCCTGCGCTCTGAGGTGGACTGGTGCTGTTTGAGGAGTGTCCCTCGCTAGAGGACAGACTTGGGAGGAAAGGGTAAGCCAGCCCTCCCAGAAGGATCTCAGCTTCTCTGAGAGATACTCAAGAGCAAGAGGGAACCAAAAAGAATAACCAGTGGCTGGAGGAAATGGAGGGCCATAGGCAACACATCCTGCTGACCAGCGTGGGACCTGAGCTCCACAGGGCTCCCCAGCTTATGGTCACAGCAACCATGGCCTTGGGAGAGAGGGAAGGGAGCCAGCAGAGCCTCGTTCTTTCTCCTAGAAATACATTGTCAGCTGATGAACTCAACCTGCAAGAGGAATTCCTTCATCTGAGCTGGCTCTAGGAGCCAAGGAGGTAGTAGAATCTGGATTGGGAGCCATTTCAAGGTGACTTTGGGACTGCAAGCATCCCTAAGTGGCTGTAGAACTCAGCTCCTATAACAACAGGACAGTGTTGTTTTACCCTAGATCCTCCCACCCTCAGATGTTCCAGTCCCTCTGTAGAACTTCAGAGAGTATGAAGCCAGGGTGGCTCAGAATCTTCCTACCCTGCAGGCCCCATGGCTGCTCCTCTGCTCCCAGGCGGGCACCTTCAGCCTCCAGCCTTTCTTCTTCATTCAGTCCTTCAGAGAAAGCAGGAGAACCATCGGAAAGAAGCACCAACTGGAAGCCAGGGTCTGGAGAAGGTGCTGCATCTCTTTCCATCAACATCCAAAATGGCGGCAGCAGTTGGCCCCCAAGACCTTGCAGAGATGCCACCCCACCCACCTCGTTGTTCTGTGCACCACTATTGTACACAGCTCTGGAGGACCAGGGGCTCAGGGGAGGAGGAGGCCTTCCACTGTGTGGTCTGCCCTCACACATATCCATCCACCCAGCCCAAGTTTCAGGACCCCACGATGGGCGCCCCTCCTCCTGCTTCCTCATACCCCATGGCTGTGAGTGACAGGACCGATCACACGTTTTCCATTGGATTTAAGTTAATGGACAAGCAGTTTCACTTGTAAATTGTACATTGGCCATCTCCTTCAGTGGCAGGATGTGAGTGGCTATCTGGTTCAACTGGAGGGAACCCTCAGAGTGCCTGGGGCTTCCCCTCCCCTACCTGGTTGGGGTGGAGCAAAAAGGATAGTTGCTTTCCTGAGGTCTCCCTGAAATGAATGTATTTCTTCCCCAAAAGAGCTGATATTTAATGTTTTAATAGGGATTTTTGAGAAACAAATAACCTTATTTATAATCTGGGTGATCCAATCATTTTTTTACTCCCTTTTGATGCCATAGGTAGAGGAAAGTCTAGCTTTTTTGGCGTGAGACTTTTGCAACGTGAAGTGGGATAAAACACATTTCCTCTTCTGGTTCATTTTTCTTGTAAACGCACATACATGCGCACAGACACACACTCTTCCACTCACCCCTCCCACACAGGCACACGGGCTCCCACATGTCCACACCTCTTCCTCCAGCTGCCCCACCTGCCTAATGTTATGCAACCTCCTTCTGATGTATCCACCAAACCAGTCCTGAATGTGGCAGAGACGTTTCAGTAAATCTTATTACCTAATATAATCCTGGTGCACAATTCTGTTCTGTGGCTACCATAGAGGTCCCTTGTTTCTTTAGAGGGACCCTGGGCCATCCAGAATTTGGAGATTTGGAGACCTCAGCATCTACTCCACTGAGCTGGCTACTCACTGACAGGGGCAGGTCCAGTGCTTTCTAGGTGACCTCAGCCAGCCTGTCTGGTAAGAAGATGGCCCTGTACACACTTACCTTGTATGTGTCTAGCCCCAAGACAGACTAGAAGAGGACAGAAAGAAGCTCTGTACTGCTCTGTCCTGGCAATTCCCCCCACTGCAGTGAAGAGCTCTGAAGGTGGCCTGGGCTTCCACCACTCCCCACCTCCCTCCAAGGCCTTTGCTTTCCCCGCCCCCATCCTAGACCTAGTTAGGGAATATGCTCCTATGTGTGTCAGTGAGGGAGGGGGGCAGGCTTGTCCACCTCAGTCCAGAGCTTTCCTCACAGGTGCCACTGCTAGTTGCCTAGGGCATCTGCTCAAGCGGGAGAGGAGTTCTTCACTCCTGTTCCTGAAGGCTGCAAAGTCTGCACATATCCGTGGACCCCCTAAGCCTGGCTGAGGATGGGACAGGGAAGTTATACAGATGGACCCCAAACATCCCCAGAAGCATCCAGGCCACTGTTCTTACCAGTTCCACCACCAACCCCGTCACTTGGAGAGTTCTGCAGACCCAGCAGATGCTCCTGCATAGATGTTGAAAGTCAAGATCTGCAGGAAGATAATGCATCAGAACCTCTTTGCCTGGTACTTCCAAGGAGCTCACTATTGAAAGATAAGCTACCAAGAAAAAAAAGTTCAATGGCAACTTAGCCTGGTATTATTAACTACCTGTAACAGGATGTCCCAAAGGTTGTTATAAACAATGTTGAAAGTATAAAATATGGGGCCTGGAGGAATGGCTCAGTGGTTAAAACACTTGCCTAGCAAGCACTACATCAAGCGCTAAGTACCCGAGTTCTATCTCCCATCACCACATGAGCCAGGTGTGGTGGTGCACGCTTGTAATCCCAGCACTCAAAGGCTGAGACAGGAGGATTGCTGTGAGTCCAAGGCCAGCCTGGGCTCCGCAGTGAGTTCAGGACCAGCCTGGGCTACAGAGCAAGACCGTCTGAAAAAAAAAAAAAGTATAAAATATAGGCTAGGAGTGTGGCTCAGTTGTTAAAGTATTTGCCTAGTATGCACAAAGCTCTGGGTCAATTCTCCAGCATCACATGAAAATTAGCCAGGTGTGGTGGCACATGCCTGTAATCCCAATACTCAAGAGGCTGAGGCAGAAGGACTGTCATGAGTTAAAGGCTAGCCTAGGCTACTTACTGAGTTCAGGACCAGCCTAGATTAGAGTGAGACACTATCTCAAAAAAAAAAAGCATAAAATATAATATAAAAACTTGTTTGCTCAGGATTAATTTGTCATCACATTTTCGTTAAGTTAATGCTGTGAAAAAAATTCATGCAAGCACTAAATGCAGTGTAAAGGGTGTCCCAGAAGTTTCCATATGCAAAAAAATTAATAAACTTTTGGGATGCCCCTTATTATATTTTCCTAAAAGAGTTTCGTAGTCCCTATCAGCATGCAAAGTCCTACGGGACACTAACCTGTTTGGCGTCATTCCAATTTTCCACCATGTATCTGCCCCTCTCTTTACATAACATCTGTTGAGGTCATACCAGGATTCTACTAAACACACTCTGGGGAATATTATTTTAAAGAAATTGGGCTGAGCAACTTCACTCGGGACCCCTTTCCGGATAGCGGGAGCTTTTACCTCTCTGTCCTTTATTTCTAAATAAAGACCTATTCCTACATCTTGCAGAAACGGCTGAGAATGTAGCTCTGTGGTAGAGTGCTTCCTGGCATGAATGATAACCTAGGTTCAATTCCCAGCACAAAATAAAAGGAGAGAGAGAGAAAGAGAGAGAGAGAGAGAGAGAGAGAGAAAGAGAGAGAGAGAGAGAGAGAGAGAGAGAGAGAGAGAGAGAGAGAGAGAGGGAACTTACAAAGTAACCTGCTCCAGCCCTCTTCCTCCTCCTAAGATTTTTTTGGGTTTTATTTGTTTTTGTCTAGTTCTGCCACCTTTAAACAATGCTGTCAATTAAAATGAGGTTTCCTAAGTTGTTTGAGACTTGGGTGCTTGTGCTTTGAGGAAGCAGTGACCTTTCTCTGCATGATCCAACCCAAGGATGCATGCTATAGTCCCTGTGACGGTAAGAGCTGCGACAGTTCGGGAGGGGTGAGGCGATTTTCTTTAGCTCAAAGTGGAACTCTTACCTAACAGGGCCCAGAAACTGCACACTGACTTCTGCCTCTAATCCCCAGTCCATCAGGAAAGAACTTTCAGAGTTGGAAATCCTGCTCATAAGATTCAATGGCCAGAGCGAAACATCCTTCCCGTAGGAGCCTTGCCTGAGGCCCAGTGAGAGCAACCAGTGTCCCCTGCAGCTGCTGGGTCCCGCTCCTAATGAATCACTCACTCATTCAACACACACCCCGCTCTGTCCCAGGCACTGGTTTGGACACCAAGGTCACAGCAGCCCAGAACTAGAAGGCTGCGTGTGTAAACTCAGAGCTACAAACACATCCTAGGATAAGGATCTCGAGATCCTCCTGTGTGCTGTCCAGGTCAAAGTCAGCTGGCAGACGTGTTTTATTTGGACCATAAATTACTTTTTAAATCTTTGTACAGGGATGGAGGAATGGCACAGAGGTTAAACTGCATGGCTTGCAAACACAAGGTCCTGAGTTTGATTCCCTAGCACGGTATAAAACCAGGCACACACCTGTAATCGCAGCACTCAGGAGGCTGGGGCAGGAGGATTGCCATGAGTCCAAGGCCAGCCTGGGCTACAAAGCAAGACTCTGTCTCAAAAATTAATAGATAAATCCTTGTACTAACATTTAAAAGTTGAAAGATGGCTCATTTTAAAAATCAGAAAAAATAAAAATAAAACACATCAGATTTCTGGTTTCAATCAGGCAACTTAGGACCTATGTTCCAGATGGCCACCTCGGGCATGACTGAACAATTGCCTCCCACTAAGGTATGTTTCCCATGTTCTGATGTTTGCCACTCCTGTGGTGCCCACTCCCAGTACCAAGACTAAGGGTCGGCTGCCACTTATGAGGGGCCTAGCCCTATCCTAGCTGGCTTGGTTGGTTTTGCTTCTCCATCCCGTTTTCCCCTTTCTCCTCAAAGTAGCTATTTTTAAGGACAGTATTTCTCAGCTGAGCACGCTGGCGCACACCTGTAATCCCAGCACTCTGGGAGACTGAGACAGGAGGATCACAAATTGGAGTCCAGCTTGGGCAACTGCGTGTCTTAGTGAGGCTTTGTCTCAAAATAAAAACTAATAATAATAATGATAATAGTAACAATAATAAAAAGGGCTGGGAATATAGCTCAATGTGAAGGCCTTGAGTTCAATCTCTAGTTCCACAGGAAAAAAAAAAGGAATATTTCTCTAACTGCATTACTCTATCAAGAATTTAAAAAAAATAAGATAGCCCCAGAGGACTCTGAAACAAAATACTGGAGAGAATATAGTTTGTGGAAATCAAGATATTCTTACCTTTTGCTGCAGAATGTACCTGTGTCTCCCACTCCGGACACCTTCTCTCACGTCCAGCTGCCCTCTAGAAGCAATCACCAACCCTGAAGCAAACAACTCACCAGGGTTGTTTTTCACATATGCAGATTAGGTCCCACCACCAGGGTCCCCCACCCCAAACACGGACCCCAGAAACTAGTTGCAAGCTCCTTGCTTTGTAGCTTCTGACTCTAACTTCATTTTGCCATATAAAAGCACAACTGCCCCCCCACCTCCCCCCACACACACCAATTATCCATGCACCAAGCTTTTACACACACCACTACAGGCTTGCATGGCCCTGGGTTGCAAGGACAGATGACCTCTGGAGCATCCCAGCCAAGGGAGAGTGCCAGGACCGGCAGAGAACAGCAGTGCCACCTCCACCCCAGCACACTCTTGCCGCAGGTGAGGAGGGTTTTATTCTACCCATTTTGAGTGTATCTTACACTTTTATATTTCCCTGCCTCTCTCTGGGCCAATCTCATTTAGCCCTTTGCAAATTAAATGCATCTCATTAGACAGAACCCATTTAGGACAATGCCCTTCAGGTGTGCGCGTCTTACTACAGCCTTCATTCTAAGACAAGTGTTTGATTTATTTTTCGTCTCATTACACTCTTCAAAATTATGTGCATGTCATTACATTCAGCGCACTGAGATGACTTATTTCAGGTGTAGACATTATACCCAGTATTATCCGGCAAGAATTTTTTTTTCATTTCATTACAAGCCTTACAATTTATGTACATCTCATTGCAATCAGCCATTTAAGACAATTCCCTTCAGCTGGGTGTATTCATTATACCTTTCCACTGTCTGTTTTTTCATGTTATTATTCAGAGAACTCACTTCAGGTGTGTGTAGCTCAGATCTTTTATTTCAAGTGAATTTTGGGGTGAGTGGCTGACTATTGCAAAATTTTTATTACACCAAATTCTTTTTTTTGAGACAAAGTCTTACACTGTATAGTCCAGGACAGTCTTGAACTCACCATGTAGCCCAGGCTGGCCTCAAACTGCTCACAGGATTCTCCTGCCTCAGCCTCCTTCCTGCTAGGATTATATGCACGAATTGAACTCTCAGGGCCTTGTGCATGCTAGACCAGGGCTTTAGCCATAATAGAGCTATGCTCCCAGCCCAGGCAACAAACTCATTTAAGGTTAGAGCCATACACTCTCCCTCTGTGGATCTCCCATGAGTCCTCTGTACAGAAATGAAAAATGCTGAGTTTCCCTGAATTTGATCAAGACTCTGACAACAACCTCTAATACACAAGGACCATCTAAACCAGCTTACTTCCCTTCCACACTGAATTAGGGGAGATGGCCGCTAAGGTCCCTTGGGTTGGTACCAGTCCTGTGGACGTCAGCAGGCTCCAGCTCCTCCTGGGGAAGCTGCCCACCCCACTGGCAAAGCTGAACTCCCACCGCTACCCAGCTGCCACCAGACTCACACTTCCTGCGCCATTTTTGTTTGATTTGGTGCTGCGGATGAAACCGGAACCTCCTGCAGGCAACACTCTCTACCACTGGGCGACGCTCCCAGCCTGGGCTGCCCTCGGATTGGAGGGTGTTGGGTTCCAAGTGGAGACGTCTCCTGCAAGGAGGTGAACAGCTTTGCTCCCTTGTGATAAAACCTTCTCAGCCCCTCCAGGGCCGAGGGGCATTTCTGTCTTTCCTCCAACTCCCGTCCCAGGAATTTTATTGCTGAGAAGCTTTTTGGGCATCGCAAGTGCCCATGTTCTGACTTACTAATTGAGACCTGTCTAGAGCTGGGACAGGTAGGCACGCTGAGTAGCTCCACAGAGATCCGGCACCTCTCTCATCCAGGAGCTCGGAGCTGAAGTGTAGCCGTGTGCCGACAATGCCTAATGCGTTCAGCATTTTCCTCCCAGTCACACCAGCATCTCAACCCAAGCCTAAAGTAGGAAAGATCACTTCCACATCTCGGAAAGGGCCCTGTGAGGTGAGGACATCCAGCCCGCCATGGCACTGGGAATCCCAGCACCGGCTCACTGCGGCTCGTCCTCTCTTTGCCTCACACTGGCCACTGCCTCACAGGACCAAGCAGGCTAAACTGTTGCACAGAGGCTTCTACCCAGACGGCCTGAGATCCACCCGCGGGAACAGAGAGCGCAAGAAGTCCTGCAGCAAATTACTGGTGACTACAAAGTGCCTGTAATACATGCAGGCGGGCAGCACAGCAGGAGATCCACAGGGCCTTTCACAAGCCCCGTGGGTCATCCTCACGGCCTCTCCCCTCAATGTGCTGCCTGATCACAGAGCTCAAGCGGCTCAAGTCAGTCCAGGGGGGTCTCGTGCCTCCTACCACACCTGTCTCCTCATCAGTAAGGACAGTCTATTTGTTAAGCTCAAAAATAAATTTGAGGGACCCGAGGAATAGCTCAGCAGGTAAAGTACTCGCCAGCAAGCTCTAGGTACCTCAGTTGATTCCCCAGCACCAAATAAGCCAGGTGTGGTGGCACACACCTGTCATCCCAGCACTCGGGAGGCTGAGGCAGGAGGATTGCCATGAGTCCAAGGCCAGCGTGGGCTCCATAGTGAGTTCAGGACCAGCCTGGGCTGCAGAGTAAGACCCTGTCTCAAATTAATTAATTAATAACTTAAAATCTGACTTTGTACCATCCATATTCTACCACTTTCTAGAGTGAGCATGCTGGGAAGTCACAGCAAGATCCAACCCTTTCCCGTTGCCACCCCACCCCCCACTTCCTGCTCCCAAATCAGCTCTCAGGGACTCTCCGAGTTGCAACTACAGCCGAGTATGGGCAAGCCTGGTTTTCCAGAAGCAAGCTACAGTTCTGTGTTGTTTCGTTTTCAGGTCTTCTGTGTCTTGCAGATTAACAGCAGCCAGGCCAACAGGTTGGACAGGCCACAGGGCTCAGACCTTTCTTTGTGTTCCTGGAAGTTAGTACAAATGCAGAGTGAGACCCTGTCTCAAAAAAAGTACAAATAAAAGTCATACTTTATGCAGCACTTAGCACAGGTGCTAGATGCTGCAGATTCTGCAAAAACAAACCTGGAAGAATTACTGGTCGATTATTATTAATATTAGTTATCCCAGTTTATAAATGAGAAAGGTGAGGCTAAAAGAAACTAAGTAATTTTCCCAAAATTGTTCAGTTTGGATTACAGTGGTGGAACACGTACCTAGCATGTGCAAAGCCTTGGGTTCAATCCCAGCACTACAAAAACACATTAATTGGCTTAATACGTAGTACAGCTGGGATTTGAACTCTAGTCCAAAACATACAATCCTTTCCTGAACTAATCTGTCTCCCTAGACTTTGGCTGGACCAAGGCCAGCCTTTGGAGTCAAAAGTCTCCCTGAAGCCCAGAAGGGGCCTGCCTCCCTGCACCTGCCTCCACCTGACCCTCTAAGGGCCCTAGATGAAACAGCATTCAAAGATGTGGGGTCCCATCTTCCCCCACAGCAGGGCAACTCCCTGTAGGGATGGGAAGGACTCTGTTCTCCCAACTAGGGAAATTGTTCTGCGCTCTCCAAGGATCTGTGCGACAGGAGGGACCAGGAAGCTGGTCTT
>PVKB01000648.1:265988-328900 GCA_004027205.1 Ctenodactylus gundi | reverse complement strand
AGATCCAGCAACGCTGGTGGGGAAAAAATTTAAAAAGAAAAAAAAACTAAAGATTCTGTTCCAGGGGCTAGGAGGAGAAAAGATGAAGTGGAGATCAGCAGGCTCTGAATACAGACGCCTGGCTCCTCCACCAACTTGCTTCTTTGGTTTTGTGATTCATTTTCATGATTTCTGGCAGGAAAATGGGAACAGAAGAGAGAATGAGGAGTGGGACACAGGATGGAGAGGGGAGAGAGAGCCTAGATATGCATGTGTCCCTGGGGTTTGTTCAGACAAAGCTATTATCAAAATGCCAACCAGCTCCTGCCTGGGCAATTTGCATATTCCATGCTGTGCTCTTTGAAGCAAGATGAATATGCATGAGGGCTTGGGCGGGGTGTGGGGCTGCTAGGCTGTGGACTAAGGTGGCTCATTGTTCTTTGAGAAGAGAGGCATTCACGAAACCAAAGCACCTTCAGGTCAGCCAGTGGCCGGGGCTTCCCCTCCCTCACTAAAAGAGGAGAGCAGACCTCAGGCTCAGACAGAAACCAAAGGGACTATTCTCTCATCCTCTCAAGGAAATGAAGAATCAGGCACCATCGAGAACCGGAGTGTCTCTTCTCCAAGAGCAGCACTCAATTACTCCCCTCCCCACGCATACTAATCACAGAGCTGACTTGGTGATGAGAGTCACCTCTCCCAGCTTCCGGGAAAATGAGGCCACCTCTCCCCAATTCTTGCTTCTGCTGCAAAGAAGGGTGCTCCCTGCCTTCCACCTTTCGTGAGGGTCTGCAGTGTCCTCAGTGTCCCAGCTGTAGCGTGAGCCGAGGACATAGCAGGGGGATCAAAGATACCTACAGAATGGACCCAGTCAAGTCATGAGGACTTGGACTAAAATCCAACCTAAAACAAGGGAACAGGGCCCAGGGCATAAGCTCAGTAGTAAAGTAAATACTTAGTATGTACAGGGTTCGGTTCTGGCCCCTGGGCGGAAGGGAGGGGACAACTAGAGGATGGTGGCTGCTGGTTGGTGGTCTCCATCTCCGACCACTAACTGAACATGGTCATGCTTCAGCCACTGTTGAAACGACCTTATTTACCTGAAGTAATCCAACTCACACTACAAACTTAGGGCCACAAAGCCCCTCCCTTGGCGTTTCCTTTCCATGGGATCACATCTGTCTCCCATCATGAAATAGACACGAACAGATATTCCACTGGGAGGATGGTCTGTCCCCATGATCATGTGTTCCAACTTAATGTAAACCAAGGCTCCAAGGCTAGCCTAGGAGGGCAAGCAGAATTTTCTTGCCAAAATTTCTTAAGATTAGATTTATCAAAATTCTTTATTCAAAAGGAAAATGCCTCAGCTACAGGACCTAGTACCTAAGGGGGCTCCCGGCAACCCTGGCTTTCCAATTCTCCTAGTTGAGTGCATACCTCTTAGATCAGAGTTAATTTCTGCAATAAGACTGATGAGACCATGAAGTATCAGTTTGCCCTTGGAACTCTTCCCTGCTATTGCCACAATCCAGGACCAGGAGGAGAAGGGAAAGCCGGGGGTGCGGAATTAGATGCACTTGTCAGTCGCACCGTTTGTCAGGTGCAGCCCCACGTCAGGGCTTCAGCAACTCTGAAAACCTAGAGCAGAGCTTCTCTAAACCTGAATGAAAATCGCAGGCACACAGAGGTCTTCTTCACACAGATTCTGCCTCCGCAGGTCTGGTGTTTGGCCTGGGACTTCATTCCCATCAGCTCCTGTAGCAAGGGTAGAGGAGGAGTTGGCAATGTAAATGACTCCCTCCAAACTCCTGATGCGGACAGAGGGCCCAAGAAAAGAGCGCGTTCCCTCCCCACTTCACCTCCTCCTGGACCGAGTGTGTTCCTGACACTTGAGATTTATTTTTAACTGCCAGCAGCTTTGATTAGCTAGTGTCTGCTTCTTCAGACACCTGCTGGCAGGATAAATTGGGGGAAAGAAGTGGCTGACCCAGATCTGACAAATCAAGGCAGGAAGAAAACCCTGGAGAGTCACTGCTTCCCCTTTGTTGAAATCGATGAAAAACCCCACAGCTGGCAAAGTGTTAAACTTGGTTATGACCTCACACCACTGTGGCCCTTAGCATCTTTAGCCTAGTGCTGTGAGTTGTGGAATTGAAGTCAACCCTTTCTGTCAAAGGACTAGTATTTGTGTCAATGTGTTGACCCTGAAGATTTGTATAGGTACCTTATGGTCCCTGCAGTCTTCCAAGGCAGCGGGAGCTCTCTCCATACGGGATCTCTGCACTGTGTAGAAACTCAAGTTACAGCTGCAGGTGCTGGGGAGTTTCTCTGGGAGTAATCCCCGACATCCCCAAGGCCACTGATTCTCCCAGACAAGCAGAGGCCCAGAAGATGAGGGATGATCGCCTAGAACGTCTTCTATGGGTCTTTAGGTCAACTGTGGGCCTCTGGCATCAAGGACACAATAAAGTATGGCTTTCCAGGTGGCATGCTCAGCTGAAGCAAGCACTACACTCCTAAGAGTCGTGGGAGTCTTGGGTACAAGTTTCCTCTTCCACATTCACAGCCCAGGGCAGCTCCTGCAGATCTCTGCTTCTCTCCTCTGGAAGCCAGGATAATCCTAGCACCTCCTTATACACAGCATTGCTATAAAGACAATGAGTAGAAAGCGGTAAGGCCGTTGGCAGGTGGGCGGCGAGTGCCTCGTAAAGGTGTCTGCTTTAAGAGAGGGAGAATGGGAACTGGCAGGAACAACATCATCCAAGCCTGAAGGCAGAAGCCAACAGAATTCAGGTTGTGGGGAAGGTGACGACATGTGGAGCATGGGGATGCCTATTTGTCTGTTACTCAGCCCTTCTTGAGAGAGACTGGAATGGAAGGCCAGTGGACACCACACTCCAAAACACATGAAGAATATTAATTAAATGAAGGTTTATTTCAAAATTAGTCTTAGGAGTTATAAGCTGTTTTTAGGGCTGGAGCCAGACTACATAATGAACGGGGACAGCATCTCTATTCCACCACATAGGGCAGAGAAGAGGCAACGTCCCCAGGCCTACGCCCCAATCATGCATCCAATGATTACTAGCACTAGAAGCCAACGGCAAAGGACCCCGCGCAATTGCTCATGTTTAATCCAGGTTAAGCTATACACGTTTAAATACAGGTCGGAGGTTACGTGTGTCATGCAGTCCCTGGGATGGAGTGACTCTTGCTCAGTGACCTCCTGCAGCCGGGCTGCTCCAAAGGTAAGATTAGGTGGGACAGAGCACTGAAATGAGAAGAGGAGACAGGTCAGGCACTGTGGTGAGCATGCCAGCATCTAGGCAGAGAATTACCCGAGGACTAGGAATAACTATCATCAGGTATCTTTTTTCTTGAAATAAGAAGAGATGTGAGGTCTCCAGGCCCTATCCGCCTCCATTCAAATCCCGATCCAGCCACTACCAACTCCATCACCTTAGGGCTATTTCTCCATCTACACAACACGTACCTGTGCCTGTCCCGTAGGGCTGTGAGGAGGCATGTAGAATGTGCTAAGTAAATGTTAACTACTTTTATAAACTCCTTTCAGCAAATCATGAAGGGGTAAAGCCTGGCCATCTATCACCCAACCTATACAACCCTTTTCTAAAAGGTTCCTTTGAGAATTCTGCCATTCTTTTAAAATCTTTAACCCAAGTTCTACACCAGGAAGGCACTCAGTAGTAGTAAAGTGCTTGTCTAGCATGTGTTCAGACCCATGATCACTTCCAGCACAGCAAACGATGAAGGAGAAGAAAGATCACAGGTTCTTCCTAGTGTTTAACCTGAATTCCTCCTGCAAAAACTTAAGATTAATCTCTCTAATCCTTACAAAAATAAGTGTATCTCAGAGTAACTAGAAGTCCCACAAACCTTCTGAAACTGTACAAAGTTGTGTGTTCATAAAAGCAAAAATTAATACTAATGGATCTAAACAATAACTGATCTTCAATGGCTCTTAGTATCCCCTGAAAAAGAAAACCAAGGGGCTGGCGGAACAGCTCAGCAGTTAAAGCTCTCGCCCTGAATTTGATTCCCCAGCAACACAGAAACTGAGCTTGGTGGCACATGCTTGTAATCCCAGCACTCAGGAGGCTGAAGTAGGAGGACTGCCATGTGTTCAGATAGGGCAACATAGTGAGTTCAGACCAGTCTGGACTATACAGCAAGACTCTGTCTCAATAAATAAATAAATGAATAAATAAATAAACAAACAATATGTATCTTGTTGGAAATCTACAACCAGTGATAACGTATGCTGCTTGTCAAAAGAGCTGAGGCTATAAAGAAAGAAAATCTGGGGCCAAATCTATCAAGCTTCTCACTCCATAGCTTATAGGAAGGAGATAGAAAAACAAAGCCAATGATATCTTGGTGCATCTTAGGAAAAAATACAGGCTGAGACGATTGTAGCAATAAATTTCAAGGAATGGAGAAGAGGAAGGATGGGAAGCCTATGTATCTAAAAGAGACCTAGAAAGTGTTACCAAACTGTACCACATGGATTTCACTCGATCTTGATTCAAGCAAATACTGAAGAACATTTTATGGGAAAACCAGAGAAACTGGTACACTGATTAGTCCATCAACGATATTAACTTAATTTTTTAGTGGTGATAATGGTCTAAAGAGCATTTATGTTTTAGAAATGCATAGTGAAATATTTATGGATAAAAAATATGATGAGAGATTTGCTTCAAAATGACACAGAGGAGCAAAAGTTGGGTACGGGAATAAATGAAACCCAACTGGCTGTGGATGGTTTCATGAAAGTTTATTTTGTTGGTTACTCTATTGTATTTGTTAAGCACTTCCCTAATAAAGGGTTAAAAAAGAAGTTATCAAAGAATATATCTAATCATGAATCCACTTTCCTTCCTAGTATTTTTTTTTAAATAACCATCTTTTGGGCTTGTTTTCCTCAGCTAAATACTAAATAGCCCGAACTCCATACAGTGTTCATATAAATCCTTTGCTGGAATCCTGCCCCATAGGTAGAGTCACACTGGTGACACGGGGGTGATGGAGTCTCCTTCCCAAGCCTTCTAACCCTCCTGGGCAGGCTTCACAAACATCTGTGTGGTCTCCCAGCTGCTGCCCAGCCGTTTGGTGCTCTGGGAGGAGGGCCTCAGAGGGAGCCGCAGGCTGGAGCCGGAGCCCAGAGGACCGCTTCCACTCCAGAGGCCTGAGGATGCTCTTACCTTTTAAAATGTAGTCCGTTAGCAAAGTAGGCACCTTCTCGTTATCCTCCTTCATGGCAAAGAGAACTGGGGAAGGAGAGAGGGCAATGAGCCATGGTGACATCAGGGCCTGACGTGCCCTTTCAGTGCCAAACAACCTCCAAACCCAAAGTGAGTGAGAAACCATCTAAGGGAACCAAAGAGCTCTAGGTACAGGGCAGAGATCTAGAAGCCTCTGCTACACATGACGACAGAGCAGAAGATAGGCACAGGGCCAGCGCCGTCTCCAGGCACCAGGCCCACTGGTAGTGGCCTTTCTCTTTTTTAAAATTTTTGTCTCACATATAATTTCTAAACCATCTCCTGAGACTGTATCTTTAATAACTGAATGGATAGATAGATAGAGCGAGCACTGGTCAAAAAAAAAGAACAGGTTTTGAACACCATCAATTTAAATGTGAAGACTAATGACACATTGCAGAAATCACTACTAAAACTGTCTTTAAAGATGTCCTATCCCATAAACAGGCATTATCAGAACAACTCTCACCTCCAATGTACTGATGTTAAATAAGGTTAATTCAATAAATACTGATTTTCCACATCGTGCTCACTACAATGCTAGATTTTGTAGAAACACAGAAGAACTACAGGTGCCCAGGCGCTCCCAGGCTTCTACAAAGACACGACATGACCTACAGGTCAAGCAAACAACAAGGTGGGTTTTAAAGCCCAAAGGCTTTTTTTTTTTTTTAGAAGCTTTTTATAAAAATTTAAAAACAGCTTTTTCTTGGGCTGGGGATGTGGCTCAGTGGTAGAACACTTGCATGAGTTCAATTCCCAGCACTGAAAAAATAAGCTGACGGAGGACTTCCAGTCAAGATGGTGGCTGAGTAACAGAGCTGCACAGTGTCTCTTTGTGGAACCAATTAAAAAGTTGAGAATATAGTCAAAAATCACCTGTTCAATGTCGCTAGGAGAGGGAAGAGTGCCCCAACAATCGAAAGGGGGAAAGAGGAAGATCAGAAATCCCAAAGGAACATTGAAAGAAAAAGAAAAACAAAAACAAACCAACAGCCCAGGAAGCCACCCCAGGCCAACTACAAACAGCTGGGAGCTGCGAGCATCCACACAGGGAAGACAGCTTGGAGTCAGGAACCTCTGACCGAGCCAGGAGAGCAAGGAGCGCCCCAGCAACTGAAAGAAAGCCACGGGGAGGTCAGAAATCCTGAGGACATACCAGAAGTGGAGAAAAACAGCAGCTGAGTGTGGCCCTGAGCTGCTGGCATCCACAGATGGAGAGAAGTGTAGAGGCTAGAACCTCAGACCCAGGTAAGAGCGGATCCAGAAGTGGGAACTGACAGCAGCTGGTGCCCCAGCCTCCAGAAACAAGCATACAGGTAGTGCATATACAAACACACTGCAAGCTTCCCCCAGAAGAGGCCTCTTGAAGCCTAGATCAGAAGCAGCACTCTATAGCCGTAATAGGCAACGAAGTAAGCAGGAGCCATTTTTTAAAAAGAGCTCAAGACTGAACTAATTAGCGTAAAAGAAAGCTCAGAAGAGTGTGCATCAGGGTTTTGGGTCACTCTTAAACAGTGCCTAGAAAAAAACTGGCACAAGGGACAGCTGTAGAGAGGAGAGAAAGGCCTCTAACCTCCTGAATGGCTGGGTGTAGTGGGAGCACCTCAGAGGGTGACGAGCCCCACCCTTGGGGGAGGGAAGCCAGGACAGACAGGAGAGCTTTGCTTAGGGGGCTGGAGGTGATCCTGACACCTCAGAGGCCATCAGGCTGTTAGGTCCTCCCTCACTGCCTACTCCCAGCACAGAACTCAGAGGAACTGCAGCTCCCTCCCACACACCGTCAAAGCCGTTCAAAGAAACCACTCAGCTGGGCCTTTAAAGTGAAGTCCCTCAACAACAGGAACATGGGAAGAAGACAAGGCCACAGGACACCCACAGAGATGCCTGAGACCCCGGAAACTAATGCCATGGGCCCTGAAATAGTGGGACTCATAGGGAAGGAAGTCAAAAAACGAATAAATGAGTTGAACAACCAGTTCAAACAAGCTATTCTCAAAGAAATATAAGCATTGATCAGTGGGCTTAAACAGGAATTTACTAACCACATAGTAGTCCTAATGGAGACAAAGCTCATTGAGCATACAGAAGCCACAAATAAAAATGTTGGCTGAGGTAAATAAGGAAATGAAGATGCGAAGGAGCATTTTAATAGAGAAATGGAAATTGGGAAAAGAAATCTAGCTGAAATTCAGGATATGAAAAACTTATTTGAAAGCAGAGGGAGTCGACTTGAATACCATGAGAAGAGAATTTTAGACCTTGAATACAAGGCTGAGGAAACAAATGCAATAATCAGGCATGACTCCAGAATTAGAAATGAGCAAAGTAGCTGGATACAACAGCTGATGGATGATTCAAAGAGAACCAATCTCAGGATTATGGGTGGGAGAGAAAGAGCAGAAGACAGCACCAAAGGTATAAAGAATTTATTCACTAAAACCATGCAAGAAAATTTCCCAAATTCATAAAAGGAAATTTTCAGGTACAAAAAGCTTACAGAACACCTAATAACCTCAAATGCAACAAGACTCACCACGACATGTCATAATCAAAACCTCAGAAATACAACATAGAGAGAGAATACGAAAAGCAGCAAGAGAAAAACAGGCCACAGCAGCCCATTCTAGGAATCGGAAGCTGAGCTAAAGAGTGGTGATTTGAGTGGAGAAGTGAGTCAGACACATAAGATTAAATATGTTAAATAGTGCATGGTTTCTCTGATTTGGGAAACTCAGAATACTGGCATTCTATAGGACCAAGTGAGTGTGATAGGCGGGGGATGTGCAGGGGGGGAGGGCCAAAAATAGGAAGAGACTGTAAAGTTGATGTGATATATATGTGCACAAAATACTCAATTTCACTGTAAACATGCATCTCACATATAATAATAAAAATGGGGAAAAGCTGCTTCTATTATTAAACAAAGTAAAATCTCAGATTTATAATTAATATTATAGAACTCAACTTTGTAGAATACTATGCAAGAAAGTACCTGAACTTTATATCAAAAAATGTCTACCAATAGATTCCTCTGTCAATGAACTTCCTTAACTACAGCGTATCTACTCAACATAGTCGTGTACAGCTTTCTAAAAATGAGAGAGGTCTGTATGCACAGGACATACTTATCAGAAAGAAGGCTGTAGGACACATATTAAAGTTACAATAGATGACTTTAATATTCATAGAACAATCTAGAAGAATCAGTATAGGAAATAAGTGGTCATCTCTGATTTGAACCACATGGGATGTTCTTTCTAAGATGTACACCTACACTGCTGGAGTCTTCCCAATCAGCAAGTCTTACAAGCAAACAGAGAAAATAATAACTGGCACTGACAGCTGAGGCCACGAAGTCCCCCAACAGCGGTAGGACCCCATCCCTGTCTGGGCTCTTGCTTCCCGCGGATCTTCCCATGGATCATCCCACACAGCTTCAAAGCCACATAATTTAACTTTAATGCAAAACTCAGAGCCAGCGAGGAACAGAGCCTGACAATGGAGTGAGTCAGTGGCCAGGCCCAGGAAAACAAAGACCCAACCTGTAGCCCTGCAGGCACTGGCTTTTTCTATTTCATTTCCTGTCTATTTTTAGACAGGTTTTCATTTCATCTTAATGGAATGCTAGGAGTCCTGTTTTCCTCTGTTTTATTTTTTCTGCATTTCAGACACACATTCATTTTCACTTACTTAGCTGGGTACACTGTACAACAGAGCTTGGGCAGAATAAATACCGCATCACAAAGATTGCAGTAAGAATGCAATAATCACACTCAGCTGGCATACATCTAAGTTGATCTCCAGGTTCCAAAATTTACATAGATAGTCCAGGCAGAGGGCTGGTTTTTGGCCCGTGTCCCTGATTAAAGGAGAAGGGACACAGGAAAAGACATTTTCAGGGCTCCACACAAAGATTTGCTGAACACATGTGCTTCCATAATCTACAGAAGAATTGGTATTCAGGGAGGGGAAAAAAAGCATTTTTTTTTTGAGAGAGGGTCTCGCTCTGTAGTTCAGCCTGGTCCTGAACTTATTATGTAACCCTGGCTGGCCTCGACCTCCCAGCAATCCTCCTGCCTCAGCCTCCCAAGTGCTGGGATTATAGGCATGTGCCACCACGCCTGGTTTATATGGTGCTGGAGAATTGAACTCAAGGCCTTGCACTAACTAGACAAGCATTCTCACCACTGTGTTATTCCTCCAGACCCAAGAGGGCAATATTTTCAAAGAAGTAAAATACAGAAATGTGATATATCCATCTGATAAAAGAGCCATAAAAAATTAAAACGCTAACTGGCATGACTAAGTTCATGACACAAAATTACACAGAAGCATAATTGCAACTATACGGAAAGATGTAAACCGAAACAGTAAACACCATGCAGGGGACAATGAATTGCTTTATTCTGTTCACTTTTCCATGTGCCCAAAGTATTCTAATGCTGGACACAGTCTAGCTATAATGGTGAAATGAACTTGAAACAATCACACTCAGAACAGAAATAAGTCTATTTCTTTTTTTAATTTTTTTTTTTTTTTGAGACAGGGTCTTGCTCTGCAGCCCAGGCTGGTCCTGAACTCACTACGGAGCCCAGGCTGGCCTTGGACTTACACTATCCTCCTGTCTCAGCCTCCAGAGTGCTGGAATTACAGGCATATGCCACCACACCTGGTTTATGCGGTGCTGGGGAAATGAACTCCGGGCCTTACACTTGCAAGGCAAGCACTTTAAATGCTGTGCCATTCATTCCTCCAGAAGTCTGATTCTTAATTAAGACAAAAAGAAAACATTTCACTGGGCTCTTGGCTGGGTGTCTGTAATATGTTAACAAGTCTTCCTTTTTTTAAGAACAGGGTCAAGCACTTCACGTACAGATAGCTCAGCCTTCACAATTTACCCAAATTCATTTTCCAAATATTTACCACTGTGAAAACACATACACCACAAATGCATTTTTTCCAATGCTAGGAATTGAACTCAGGACCTTCTGCATGCTGCTAGTGCTCTACCACTGAGCTGCATCCCCAGACCTATGAGCACACTTCTATCTACTCCTCTAAAAAAAAAAAAAAAGAAAGAAAACCTTAGGCATATTTATGCAAACAGAGTTTAAAATGAGGTAAAGGCAATTCAATGTACTTTGAATTTAAAATTCCTGATTCTCAAGGAGACTGTGTCTATGAACCTTGGCAGGATTTCCGTTTATCTCCATCTCCTGCTTCCATTCTCCAAATTGATAAAAACGGAAATGCTTGGTCACCTTCAGCACCTGGGCCCAGCGAGCGCCTGTCTCCCTTGGCTGCACAGCTTCCCTCTCCCTCCCCTGGGTGACCAGCAGCCCTCGCTGGCCATGCCCTCCAGGTCAGGCTGCAGCGGCCTGGCCAGCCTCCAAGCTGAGCTGCCAAGGAAATGGAGTTTCTCTGATCCACAGAGCCTATCACTGTCTTGGCCTAGGATGTTTCTTTTCCTAACAGAGCCAGGTGACACTGATGGCTGACACCCTGCGCCCCTTGCCCTCTGGGAGATGTACAGTTTGATGTTCATACATGAAGAGAGTCTGCCTTCAAAAGCTTTTTGTAACACACCGTTTTCTCCCATAGCTCAGGATGCTTATTAATAGAGGACAACAGAGGTAATAGAGGAGAGGACCCAGCCACTTCCTGGAAGGGAAATCAGGCTTTGTTTGCCATAAAATATTAAAGTTTGTTTCTTATTTTGTGTTTGTTTCCATTTTTGTTTTGAGACAGATTCTCGCTCTACAGTCCAGGCTGGTCCTGTACTCACTTTGTAGCCCAGGCTGGCCTAGAACGGAGAGCAACGCTCCTGCCTCAGCCTCCTCAGCCTCACAGGCATGCTACCTGGTGCTGGGCATTCAACCCAGGGCCGTGGGCTGGCTGAGCAAGCGCCTTACTCCCCCAGCCCTCAGATGCTTTTCTTTTCCATCAGCCTTATCTCATTCAAGAAACCTTGCTTGTCATGAGTCAGACCCACAGACCCCACTCCCGGCTCCAAGGGCGTACACCAGGCAACCTCAAGTTGCAGGATGGCACTGGTGCGTCAGAGAATGCAAGCCCAAAGAGCCCCGGGGTAAACAAGAAAACCCTGCCCTGCCCGCCACCCCTGCTCTACCCATCACCAGCGCCTTCCCCTCCCCCAGCAGGCGCCCTCCCTGCAGGAACCCCCGAGGGAAACACAGCTCTGGGGTCACTGTGGAGTACAGCAACTACCCAGCAGGAAGGTGTAACTGACAGGTGACAGGGAGCACATTTAGATGCTTATTCAGATCCTGCCCCGGGGGATCTCAGGCCTGAGGCCCTGGAAGCGCATCACACAGGAAGGAGCAGCGTGAGCAGCTGGGAAGGAGAGGGACTCACTGTTGGTCAGCATCTGCAGGTCTTCCACGGAAGGAGGAGAGGATTTCTTCTCGTAAGGGATGACAGTGTTCAGATACTGCAAGACAAACAGGGCATACGGGACCTGAGACATCGCAAGACGCGGTCCCCCTGGGGTTGAAGTATGGTAGAGAGTTAGCACGGGGACTCAGCTGTTCTCTAAGACACACACCATGTCAAATACAACGTTCTCGAAAGCATGATCAGCTGGGCCCAGCAGTTCAGGCCTGTTACCCCAGCTGCGAGGCTGAGGCAAGGGGACCACAAGTTTGAGCCCAGCCTGGGCAACTTAGCAAGATCCTACCTCAAAATTAAAACTAAAAATAGGCTGGGGATATCGCTCAGTGTGAAGGCCCTGGGCTCAAACCCCAGTAAAACCAAAAATAAAATAATATAAACCAGCAACACAAGAACACACTCATTTCCACAGCCCTCTTTCAGACTTGTTTCTCCCACATTCCAGGGATGTCTCTTCAAAGTAAGATTTACCCTACATTTAGTTAGGAATATCTTCCCTCCATCCTAACCTCCCCATTTTCCTGTACTTCCCATTATCTAGGAATCCTGAGGAGTTATTTTCTTCTATAGTAAGGGCAGAGAACATCTCCAAAGGATTTGTTTTTGTTTTTGTCTTTTCCAATGTAATTTCAGAGGTTTGAAATATATCTTTTGTCAAAAAAGACGGGAAAAAGAAATGTCAACCCCACCCAGAGCGCTGAACGTCGGATGTGCTCCCTCTGCTGGATGTGACGAGTTTCTGCAACAAAGCCAGCATCTAGGGCTAGTGGGTATCACAGCACCATGCTGGTGAGACCCTGATAGGCCCTAAGGAAGCCCGAGAAGCTCCGGCAGCTTTGCGTTCTGGTTTTACCTCTGCCGCTGGGGCAAGGCCTTGGGAACATGCCTTATTACTCCGGGCCTTCATTCTCACTGCTGTGAATGCCAAGAGCTGGGTTAGATGTTCCCGAAACCTCTTTACCTGCTTGCTACAGCAATACTCTCTAACACAGAGTTCTGTACCAAAAATGATTAACACTTCATGATCACTTATTCCAGAATTTCAAACTTGTCTGTGTACACAATGCCCTATTAGACCGTGTACCTCCTGAGGGCAGGGACCAAGACATCCCACCTTCGCACCTGAGGGCCTGGCAATGGAGCGCAGCACACAACAGGTGCTCAGTCAAAGCTCCTGAATGCTGCCTTACTAACCACAAATGGAAGCCACATCACGGATGCTGTGGTTTGGGTGTAATTCAAGTGGTATCGTGAAGCAGTGTGTGCGTTTAATAGATGGGACCTAGTGGGAAGCCCTGAGGTTGGGGGGCTGCAATCCTCACAGAGGATTAAAAAACCCTGGTCTCTCACTTTTTCTCTCTTCTTCTTTTTGTGACAAGACTACTCATTCCTACAAACACTCCCTCCATGATCCATGCCCTTCACCAGAGGCCAAACCAAGGAGACCACTCAATCCTGGACTTGAATCCCAAAAATGTGAACCAAATAAACCTCTCTTTGTAAAGTTAGTTGCGTCATATCTGACTAATACAACAAGCACGTTACTGATTAAATGGAGCCAATGAGGAGATGCCCCAGCATGAGTCACAACCAGAGAAAGAAACTGGAGTGGTGGTCTTGGTGGTAGCACTGGCTCAGCTGCTGATCCAACAGGGTGCAGCTCTGATTAAACTGTGAGAAGGAATCTATCATGAAATAATTTCTCTTCTAATGCACTGCTTTTTTTTTTTTTTTTAACAGAGTCTCACTCTGGTCCTGAACTCACTATGCAGCCAGATGAGCCTTGGACTCACAGCAGTCATCTTGCCTCAGCCTCTTGAGCACTGGGATTACAGGCGTATGCTATCACACTCAGAATTTATGTGTTGCTGGGGAATCGAACTCATGGCCTTGTGCTGGCTAGGCATTCCTCCAGCCCAATGCACTGCATTTAAAAAATAACTTAATCCTTAAATTCTGCAAGTAAAGTCGGGTTTTTTTTGTCCATGTTCTAGCTGAGTTGCCAGAACCTAGGAGAAGAGACAGGGATGGAGAAACTGTTCATACCTGCTTGTCAGTTCCTGAGGAGCCAAAGGTCTGGCGGATGCCACTCTGCAGGATGTTGGAGATGCCTTCCATGCTGAAGCGCTGGAAAGAAAGACACATGGAAAGGGCAAATGCTTCCTGCTCCACAATCACCACCCAGGTACTTCTGTGTCCTCACTCAAGCACCCAGGCTCATCAGCTACCATGCTGTCACAGTGACTCAAGAATAAATGTAAGACCTGGCTTACAGAAACAGGCCAGAATGTAAGCCTTGCAAGAGAGGACAGTTCTCTCAAGGAGCCTGTTTCAAAGTCTCTTATCTTAGTAAATCAGTTCTGCAGGGGAGAAGCTCCCTCCTGTCCCCTAGGTTGCTTCTAAACAGAAGATAAGGCAGCTCAGTAAAATGTAGGGGAACAATGATGCAAAGACCTGAGCACATTCAGCTACCAGAGCAGGCAAGTTTAAAGCAGCCATCCTGACCTACAAGTCATAGTTTAGCTTAGTAGAGTTTTCAAAATGACCATGCTCTAGCCTAATTCAGAACAAGCTCCTGGGATAGAGCTAGGCAAATGCATTCTGAAAAGCCTCCCTAGATGACTGCGGTAAGCTTCTCTAATTAAGAACCACTGGCTTGGGAAATACCATTAATAGATCAACAAGGTATCTGGTCATTTTCAACCCCTGGAACACCTCATCCATGGAGACCAGGTAGGGCTGCAATCCATGCCAACCGCAGAGATCCTGACCAGCACCCCAAGCTCCACCTGCTTTCTCCTACTCGACAAGGTCTGGCTTGGAAAGCACACCTTACACGTGGATTTTTTCAGTGCTTATGATCTGTCTCCCCAGTTTGGGGAGGAGCGGTGGGAGTCGAGGACATAGGTGGTGTCTCCTTTTTTTCTGAGACCCCTGTCTGCCGCACAGCCCCCACAGGGTTGCTCAGTGAGTGCTGACTCGGCTGCTGCAGTGGCACTGGCCGGCACTGCAGGGGCTGAGGCAGGCTCAGGCCTCCAGCCGTGCCGCTCACACACCTTGAGAGGCATCTGGCTCCCCTTCTCCATCCGGCTGCTCTGCAGGCTCAGCCCCTTCTCTTTCCGTCTCTTCTTCATCAGTTCCCGTTGCTCCTTCTGCTTGTTCTGAACCTCGATGAGCACCGTGATGAAAGAGTTCTTCACCTCCTTCTCAAACTCCAGCTCGTCCCGACGGGCCAGCTGGTGCACCAGCTCCTCTGAGAAGTCCCGGATGGCACCCTCCACCTGGTCTAGCAGCTCGGTCAGCTCGGACCCAGACATGTGCCTCAGCCCTGCAGGGAAGACCGCCCACAACTGATACCTGCAGCTAGCTTTCAGCTCAGGGGGATGAGACCGCCCCTCAGTGGGGACCCCTTCCAACTCCTTAGAGGTCACCAAGAGACTCTCACAATTTAGGGGCTGTCCAGGAAGGGAAGGGCCCACATATCATCTCGGGAAGGAGAAAAGGATGCTGGGACCAGTGGTGGAGGCCAAAAGCTGCACAAGTTCAAGTTCAGGGGCTTACCCAGTCCATCTCAAAACTAAAAATAGGGGCTGGAAGAATAGCACAGTGGTTATAGAACTTGCCTAGCAAATGCAAGGCCCTGAGTTCATTTCCCCAGCACCACACAACAGCTGGGCATGCTGGCACATATCTCTAACCCCAGCACTATGAGGGCTGAGACAGGAAGACTGGCAGATTGCCATGTGTTTGAGGCCAGCCTGGGCTACATAATGAGTTCAAGACCACGCTGAACTGTAGAGTGAGACCCTGTCTCATAAAAAAAAAAAATAATTAAAAATGGGCTAAGTATGAAGGCACTGGGTTTGTTCCCCAATACAAGGAGGAGAAGGAGAAAAGAAGAAAGAAGGAGGAGAAGAATAAGAGAAGGAAGAGAATGAGGAGGAGAAGGAAAAAAGTCCCCATGGAAGTCTGTGAAATCTGGGTACAAAATGCAGGTGGGCAAACACCTGACTTTTTGATCCCTTGGTCTGTTTTTCTACTTTTTGTCCCTCGTGCAGAGTTGGACAAGAATTGGAAGGAGCGTGAAGAGATTGTTGGCATCTATGCTGAAAAGGAATAAAAAGAGGACATTGATGGAGACAGAGCTGACAGGCGCAGGGGCCAAGGACAGGAGGGTTCCGTCCCGCGCAGCGGCAGGCGCGGTCCACGGTGGGAGATCTGTGGAGGACAGGAACGTGCATGGGGAGGGAGGGCAGCCACTTCTGGGCACAGGAGGGAAATCCGAGGGTGTGGGACCCAGAAGCTTCATTTTAGCTTCTGTGCTTTCAGGTGGCTGCATTCGAGACAGATTTAGGTGGCTGACAACATTAAGCGAGTATTTCAAGAGTTTGTGGAGAGGATTTAAACTCTCACAACAGAGAGAAATGACAAACGCCAGCGGTGACCACAGTGCCAGGGACCCTGACCTCATTACGCACTGTCCATGTGTCCTGAACTGCCACACTGGACCTCATAAACAGACAATTTCTATTTGCCAATTTACAAACTAATCAAATGGGTACAATAGGTTTAGGGAGCATCTTTTAAGGTATGTGCCTGACTAAACGGTATTTCGGTTTTGTTTTGTTTTTACCTCGGCATCCATTCCTTCCTTTTCGCTCTGCTTTGCTTGGTATTTGCTGACTGGCCCGGATTTCCTGATCTGCTCTTTGGAGCCATCCTCCTCCTCCTCCTCGGGTCCTGTGCCATCTCACCCTGCATCTCAGCTGTTTTCACAAGCGCGTTGCTGAACACTCTTTGGGGCCTTTGTGTGGCTGAGAACAGCCTGCCTGGGTGGCAGCCAGAACCTCCCTTCCCGCCCCACGCAAGCCGTGGCCACTGCCCGCTCTCTGCTCAGCGCTCTGTTCCTGGAGCCCTTGTTTGAACCTTTGTACCCTGATGACCCCTTTCCTCTCTCAGGGTTTATTCCCCACCGCCCCCCCCCCCCCCATCAGGGGCAGCACCACCCCCACAGACTGGCCAACTCTATTCTCCTCCTGCCTGGCACGTGCCACCCTTCTTCATGTCACGCTCCACCTAGCCCTTCCTTTACTTAGTCCTAATTACCACAGACCTGTGTCGGGAAGTTAACGTGATACAGGGATTAAGAGACTGGACCCCTTGGCCTCAAGCACCACCTGCACCCCTCAGGGCTGGCAGGAGGCAAATACCAGTCTAAACTGAGAGGCTTGGCTCCTCCTCCCCCTGCGGAGGTAGTGTCCTCAGCACCACACACACACACACACACACACACACACACACACACAAATTAGAGATTTTCCCTCTTCCCAACTTCCTTTTACTTTCACAATGTCTTTGTCTATCCTTTTCAAAAGTATGTTAAAATCTTTTAATGGCTATATAAGCCTCCCAATTCCTGGCACTTTGGCTGGGGCCACTGCTTTGAAATGGAATCATTGAAGAAGATAAGGCTTCCATTTCCCGCTGCTCTGGAGGTAGAGGGGCCCCACTCACCACCTGGCTCCAAGTGTAAAACCTACTTAGCCTAATGGGCAGCAGGCCGGAGGGAGACTGCGGCTGTGCGGCCCTACCAGCCCTCTAGGACTGCCTGTGATGTGAGGCCCATTCTGGCTTAACGCTTACTCAACAATAGAAATGTCCTCTCCTCTCCTACCTTTGCGGAGAAGTTTTTGTGGGTGGCAGGGAGATTTCATTTTTAATTCTGCAAGACGTGCGTGCGCGTGCGTGCGTGCGTGTGCGCGCGTGCGTGTGTGTGTGTGTCACACTGGAGAGCCAATCCAGGGCCTTCTCTCTAAGCTACAAGCCCCATCCCCTTTTGAGACAGTTTCACCCCATTACTTAATAGCCCAGGCTGGGCTCAAACCTGAGATCCTCTTGCATCAGTCTCCCAGGGTGCTGGGAGCATCAGCCTGCACCACCAGGGTCATTTTTACTTCTATGTCCCAACAGTGGCCTTGGACAAATCAGCCTCTGGAAGACTCAGCTCAGTCCTGGTGGGCTGGTGTGAGGTCAGCGACGGTATGTTTTAAAGTTTTAGAACAGGGTCTGGCACAAAGAACGCACTCCCAAACCTCTAAGCTATTATCACCCTTTGTATTTTTGTTTTCACTATTTCACAGCAACATCTCCCATTTTCTTTCCACAGTAGTGTGGAATCCTTCCACTTATTCTGCCTCAGTGCTGCTCTTTGGTTAGCGTTACCATTTCCATTTTGTTTCTATGCCTTATATTTGTAAAAATGCTAACTTTGGAACTGGAGGGGTAGCAAGTAGTACAATGGCTACAGCACCTGCCTAGTAAGCACAAGGCCCTGAGTTAGATTCCCCAGCACCACATAAACTGGGTATGGTGGCACATGCCTATAATCCCAAGAGTCAGGAGGTTAAAGCAGAAAGACTGCTGTGAGTTCAGGCCAACTTAGACTGCACAGTGAGTTCAGGACCAGCCTGGATTATACAGTGAGACCCCATCTCAAAAAAAAAAAAAAAAAAGCTAACTTCTTCAGCTGAGGGCCTAGTTCAGTGGTTAAAGCACTTGTCATGCATGCCTAGGGCCTTGGATTAGACTCCCCCCCAACCCCCACCCCCCGACTCCACAAAACCTAGCTGGGCATGGTGGCACACTCTTGTAATCCCAGCACTGTGAGGCTGAGGCAGGAAAATTGTCATTGAATTTGAAGCCAACCCTGGCTGGTCTCATGGTAAACTACAGAACAAGACCCTGTGTCAAAAAAAAAAAAAAAAAAATTCTAACTTCTTTCCCTAGGTGCAGGAAAAGTACTGTCCTTTCCTCGGACTTGTGAGCTTCTGCTCTGGGGTGGTGGTGTCACTAGGCCTGTGCTCAGCAGCCCCCACCCCAGGGCCTTACCTTCGTAGGACCAGTTGTTGTTGAAGGTCTGGGTCAAGGCTTGCATCTCCTGCAGCAGGACCGAGTCTGCCTGGGAAGAGGTTTCTCCTCCATCTTCCTCTTCCAGAACCTCCTCTTCCTCTTCGGGGTCAGGAGAGTTCTGCATCATTTCCTCAATCTCCTCTATCACCTGAGGAAGGGCCACAAGACGATACAAACTCTGTTTTTTGCTTTGGGGTGGGTGGGATTTGGACCTGGATTTTGATCAGTTAAAAGAAAAAATGTTTTTTAGTTAAGGATCTTTCTTGTTTGCTATTTGTAAATTCTTGAAGCAATGCCGTTTCTTAATAAGTATTGAGTCAAAATAAAAATAGACCCGACCAAAGGCTTACACACACACTTTCTTTAATGGAAGCACTCGTTCATGCAAAACTCCTTCCAAGAGCTCCATTTAGATGAATGCTTTATTGGAAATAAACTACTCTTTCCGGAAATGAAGCAGGGCTGCCTGGAAGGGGAACATTGACTTCAATTTTCTCAGCATTTTATTTCTAAGTGGGAATGTATTTTAACCACCCAACTTTAACACAAAACCCAATCCATTAATTGTCACAATGCATGTGGCTGGAAAAAACAAACAAAGCATTTCCAGAATGTGGAGGAAAACAGTCATTTCTCCAAAATTAACCTGGTGGAGAACTGAAGATTCCCAGCAACAAGTGATAAAAAAGACAGTAAAATAATAAAAAATTACCAGGGTCTACAGAATAGAGCATAGATAAAAACCTCAACTCCAATCTCCACCACGGATGGATGGGAGCAGCTCCTAGAGTGAAAAGGGGGAAGCCAGGACCTGCCGAAAGGGACAACAGTGAGCTACTGTGCACGCTTCCTGTTCACAATAAAGAACCGAGTGGGTCAAGCCTGCTGCCAATGATGAGTAACAGGAGACTGTAGTAGGCATCTTTCCGGCAACTGGACCAAATTAGGAGGCTGAGGGTCTCCTCCTTTAGAATAATTCCTTGTTTGACTCACATACCTTCTCAACCCTATTCACAAATCTAAGGGATACTTAGACTTTGACTACTAAAAGCCATTTTATTGAAATGACTACATGGCTGAAGGAGTAACTCAATAAGTAGAGTACTTGCCTGGCAAGCCCAAGGCCCTGGGTTTGATTCCCCAGCACCACAAAAGCCGAGCATGGTGGCACATGCCTCTAATCTCAGCACTTGGGAGGCTGAGGCAGGAGAATTGCCGTGTGTTCAAGGCCAGACTGGGCTAGATGGTAAGTTCAGGACCAACAGAGTAAGAGAGTAAGATGCTGTCTCAAAATAAATAAGAATGATAAATAAATCTAAAAAAAAAAAACAAACCCTTTCTGATAGTTAAGTCTCCCAGTGGGGTGTTTTCAGAATGACTTTGTGAAAACAGAGATGGCATGTAGCTCAAAAAAACAAACAAACAAACAAACAAAAAACACACATAAGCTTGGCTTCCATAATGAGTTCTGGACCAGCTCAACTAAAGAGCAAGACCCTGTCTCAGAAAAAAAGTACTCATTGATTTTCGTAGACTAGAAAGTTGAATAAGAGCCTAGTATGCTGGTATACACTTGTAACTTCAGCCCTCTCAGAATCTAAGGCAGGAGGATCACAAGTTCAAGTCCAGCCTGAACAATTTAGTGATTTAGCTATCTCAACAAAAAACGGAAGGGGCTGGAAATAGAGTTCAGTATGAAAACCCTAGATTCAATTCTTAGTACTGGAAAAACAAAAAGTTAAATAAGGAATCCAGAGGCTCAATACTATTCTCTGCAATAGATTACTAAAACTAAAACATAATTAACTACTCAAATCAAATGTGAAACTCTCTTCTTTTTAAAACAAAGACAGAAGTGTCTGTAAGACTCCTTTTAGAAGGCTCAAAACTTCCCATGTTTTATGAAATATGAGACACAATCCGTCCACAGAAGAGGTTCATATGTCACTTCTCTGTTTGGAAAAACAGATATTTAAGAACTTCATTATCCGGATCCAAGTGCAGAGAATTGCTGTAAAGGTGTAGAGGGAAGTGAAACCAATGAACATTATGAAATTGTCAGTGTTTCTATCTTCAAAAAATGACTAACAACCAGAATATCAAGAATTATGCTCATGTTCACTGGGGGGCTGTGGGTAAACTGAGGCATAAAGAATAATTAAGTTTCTTATCAAAGATGGACTGAGTTATGAGCAAGGCTACCACAGACCACACAGCTTTCTTCTACCTTACACAAGTCCCCAAGAACCTAGAGATATTCATACCTGATCGGCTGTGAGTAGAGGCTCCTCGTTGATTCCAGAATCATTTTCACTTTTCTCATTGAACTCTTCCTCTTCTTTCTCATGGATCTGAAGGGAGAAAGGGGACAGAATTCTGACTGACCATGAGCAGGGCTTGGATTCTCCCTGGTCTCCAGAATGGACAACACTGAGCAAGAAGCCACTGCAGCCTCCCCTGTCAAAAGAGGGAAGCCAGTGAGGAGTCCAGAGTTTCATCCAGTTCCAAACGTGCCCTATCACACAGCAGGTACCACTGAGCTCAGCTTCTCTGGCAAAAAACCAACAGGGCAGGAGCAGCCAGTTCTATTCTGACGAAGGGCTCAGCACTGTTCTTTGAGCCACAGGCAGCTCATCCTTGGGAGAAGGAAAGCCTCCTCACAGTGAGTAACAACAGGTGACGCCAGCAGCACAGACAAACGGGGGTCTCCACATTTTGTCTTATCAGACATGGTAAGAGGTAGGTTGTGCCAGTCCAAACAGTCCTGTCTTTTAGACATTATTGAACCACCATGCTGTTAACATCTAGTTGCGGTGTCACAGCAGACACCTAGCCACACAGACTAGGGGAGAAACTAACAGCAAGAAAAACACTGGAAGGAGAATTCCATTTCGCCTATTTCCCTGTGTCTCCAAAATTCCAGTCTGAGTAAGACTCTACACGTTCACAACCACTGAGGTTCTACATGCGTAAGTTAGTAAGATATTCACAGCATAGCTGCCTTTGCTGACCAGATCCCGAGTGGGACAGTCTTGTTACATGTGTTGAAATCTCACATACAGACTGGAGGAATGGTTCCACAGTTAAAGGGCTTGACTAGCAAGCTCAAGGCTATGAGTTCAATTCCCCAACACCACCTAAAGGTAGACGTGGTGGCACAAGCCTGTAATCCCAGCACTCAGGAGGCCGATACAGGAGGACTGCCACGAGTTTGAGGCCAGCCTGGGCCTCACAGTGAGTTCAGGACCAGCGTAGACCACAGAGCGAAATCCTTGTCTCAATAAATCATAATAATATAAATAAATCTCACATAAAATTAGCCACCTAACCACCTAACCAACCATCCTTCCAGAGTCTGATCTGAAAGTCACACAGGGACCAGCAAGTGGGGCCTCCAGGAAATCTCTCTGCATCCTGGAACCGATCCTCCCTCTTCCCCAACAGCTGCCTTGCAAACTGGCTCTTCCCATGGGGATCAATTCTTCCAACTCTAACAGGAAACACTTCATTTCAACCCCAGCAGGCAGGTCCCAGGTCTATCCTCGGCAACCCTCCCCCTGCTCTGCGCCCTGCCTTGCGGGGACCTCTGACAATGCAAATCGTCTTCTCTCTCCACTTGATTAGAACCAGGACTATGTCATCAAAAAAATTAAGCAAATGTATCTTGAATGCCATCTGTGCTGAACCTGGAGAAGGGCAGGGCGGTGAGATGATGGGCTCATTCAAGGTACTGGTGTGCCAGGTGGTGACACGTACCTCTGCTGGGGAGCCCATATGCTCTCCTCTCTGCCAAGTCTACCGCCTGTGGTAGCCACTAGGTTTCCACAGCTCCCCACCAGGCAGAACAAAACTCCCGGGGTCACACTTTGTTCACAACTGTATCCATATGGTGGAGCTTCCTGCTGGGTGGGCAGCCCTGGGGGGAAGTTAGGCCAGCCGAATGGAACCGGGTTAATTTCACAAGTCTCTAACAAGTGTGAGTCTACAACCAGAACCTGCGGGGGGCGGGGGGGGGGGGGGCGGCGGTTAAGAGGTGGGAATTCAGGCTATACAAAATGGAATGCTTACATGTCTGCAATGTGTCCAGTTTAGCGGGTTTACTTCGCAGACTGTTGGCACTGCACCGGCCAACACGTTCTCCCTTCCCAAGTTCTCCCTGGGAAGGGAGCTTATAGGGAGAGATCTCTTCGTGGAATTATTAATGAATCTGGGCTGCGGCCTGGAAGAAAGGCTCTGTGTAGAGTTTTTCTAAGGCACAAAGCCTCCACATCTGTATCATCAATGAGGAAGAGACGTAAAAATCAATTGTAAGCTTATGAAAACTGCCAGGAGTCCATTAAAAAAAAAATGAGGAAAGGAGAGGCACATCTGCAGCGCTTCCCAGACAACCCTCGCTCCTTGGGGTTAGGCCCACCTGGGTCTCAGCACAGCCTCCTTGTCCCTGGCTGCTTTTGCTGCTCCTCCTGATTTGTTGCTGTTGTTTGAGACAGGGTCTCACTCAGGCTGGTTATGGGCTATGTTGCCCAGGTTGGCCTTGAACCGACAGCAATCCTCCTGCCTCAGCCTCCAGAGTGCTGGGATATTTTGGTTGTGGCTCTCCCGCTCTCCTTTGCTAGCAGAGATCTGGCACTTGTTACACGCCACCCTCCCTCCACACAGGTTATTCACAGGCTCCAGATCTTCCCGCCCTCATCAGGGCAGCATCTTGCACACAGTGAAAGGCTGGGGAGCCAAGAGGACAAGGGAGAGAAAGGGTCTGGAAAACACAGAGCCCATCTGCACATGGACACTTATCCTGCCCATATAACATGGACACATAGCTTGGCACAGAGTTTCCTTGGTCACATGTACCAACATGTTAAAGCTGTATGCCAAAGCAACTCTCTGCTATGAATACAGCACTTAGGGAGGCTGAGGCAGAGGACTGCACATTCGAGCACAGCCCAGGCAATTTAGCAAGTTAGTGAGAACCTGTCTCAAAATTAAAAAATAAAAATGGTCTGGGATCTGGATCAGTGTGAAGGCCCGAGGCTCAATCCTTAGTCTAAAAAGAAAAAATTTTGGGCAAGGTTGTTCAGGGTTGCATTTCTTTTTGGGGGAGGTGCCTCAGGGCCACAGCGGAGGACCTGAAGCCTGAGAATGGGTACAGAGCCCGGAAGGCTTTTAAGCTTGCTGAGTGACAGTACTAGTCAAGGTCAGAACTCTGTGGCATCCTCGGGACCAGTACTGATTATTAACCAGTGGCTTTGTTAAGGCATTCTAGGTGACTCCACCTACAGAAAGGGGATTTCTCCTGCATATTCAGCTTTTTGCATAATACTTCTGTGTGGTTCCCGCGCTGTCACTGGCACACTGAACCCCTCAACCACTCTCACCGTGAGAGCTTGGCTTTCTGTGTATGACCTTGGCTTAGAGACACCCTCATTCCTTCCCTGCCCCAGCAACCTTCTCCGGCCCCCAACATTACAATGTTCCTGGCCCCGGCAGTCATCCAGCTAAGATGGGAACTTGACCACGCCTTCTCTCCCAACCTCTCAAGCAGCCCTGCCTTGTCCTCTCCGGCGCAATCCCCACCCACATGCCAGCTAAACAGCCAGATTCTCAACCCTCATGCTAAGTAAAAGCACTATTTACCCCTCGTTAGGGACTTACATCTATACGCAGGCATAAGATCACGGGAAAATAAACTTTCACTTCAAATTTTTGTGCTGCTGGTCTTATTTTGGTTTCTCCTGGGTCCTCCTTTGATCTAATAATTTCTGCTCCCTTACCACCACTCATTCAACTGAGTGGTCACTTTCCTGACTAAAATTAAGAGAACAGGGGCTGGAGGAATGGCTCAGTGGTTAAAACGCTTGCCTAGCAAGCAGTAAGTACCCGAGTTCGATTCCCCAGTGCCACATATGCCAGGCGTGGTGGCACACACCTAAATCCCACCACTCAGGAGGCTGAGACAGGATTGCTGTGAGTCCAAGGCCAGCCTGGGCTCCACTGTGAGTTCAGGACCAGCCTGGGCAGCAGAGTGAGACCCTGTCTCAAAAAATAAAAGAAAAAGATCTATTTTATTTTTACTTCCAAACAAAAAGTAGGTGGGAAAAAAAGGAAAAGAAATTCATCAGTATGTACCAGCTCAAGAAAAGGGCCAGGATGTCCTTTAAATGTGTCTAGCTGACCAGGAAACATCTGTGCAGGTTCAATCAGGCTAAATGGAGGGCTCTGCATTCCCACAGCAACAAGCTCCAGTTCATGAGGCCAACTAGTTTTTACTGAAAGAATTATGAGCAACAACAGATAGACCTGAAGGATACTGCCTCAGCTGCCCGGGGTCAGCCCACTTCCACGGGCGAGTTAGCTTAGTGTCCCTCAGAACAAAAAGATGGAACTTCTTGCCTAGGACACCCATTTCCTCTTGTCCTAGACAACCTCTATTGCACACAAAACAAAAGCTATAAGGGTAAAAGACACCGTTAAATTACAGGCAGAAACATAATAAGCTGATGTACTTAAGAAATCTTATCAAAGTGGACACCTGTCAGCAGGGCACTCTGGGAGTGCAACAGAACTCCAAGTTCAAGCCCAACCTGGAGAACCTGGCAAGATCCTGCATTGAAGTAAAAAGTTTAAAAGCAGCTGGTGCTACAGGTCAGTGCAAAAGCCCTAGGTTCATTTGTCCGGACCATAAAAAAAGATGATTGTTAAATAATAATAATATATACATACACATACAACATAGCTCAAGTATATTATAATCTAAAACTAAAAATGGGGCTGGAGGAACAGCACAGAGTGCTAGTCTAGCGAGTGTAAGATTAGAGCGCTTGGCTAGCAAGGACAAGGCCATGAGTTTGATTTCCCAGCACCACATGAGCCAGGTATAGTAGCACATGCCTGTCACTCCAGCACTCAGAGGCTAAGGCACAAAGACTGCCAGGAGTTCAAGGCCAGCCTGGGCTATATTTTGAGTTCAGGACCAGCCTGAATTACAAAACAAGACCCTGCTTTCAAAAACAAAAACAAAAAAGTATATTTATATTCACCAAGTTCCATGCAAGGTCAAACTTCTATGACAGACCCTGAAGTAGATTTTCCACAGTCTCTGTCTCTCTCTGTCTCTCTGTCTCTCTCTCTCTCTCTCAGACAGGCAGGCTGGCCCTGAACTCACTGTGGAGCCCAGGCTGGCCTTGTACTCACGGCAATCATCCTGCCTCAACCTCCCAAGTGCTGGGATTACAGGCATGGGCCACCACACCCAATTTATGTGGGGCTGGGGAATCAACCTGGGTACTCAGCACTTCACTTAGCACTTGTCGGGCAAGTGCTTTAACCACTGAGCCATTCCTCCAGCCCCTCCACAGTCTTTCTTACAGAATCCACATTTCTTTGTAGTAGAAAGCGTATACACAACAGATTGAGCACACTGGTATGCCCTCTTTCACCTCAAATCCTAACATAATAATAAAGGGATGAAAAAGAACATCCCACGGAGACAAGCCGAACCAGAGAAAGACAGCGGCAAAAGAGATGCTAGCAGGCAGCCGCTGGCCAGCAGGACGCAAGAGTTGCTCCTGCTGTAGGAAGCTTCAAAGGCACATGTATTCACACTGGAGGTACTGGAAGGCTCAGATGACCAGCTGAGGTGGGGTGAACAAGAGGACAATTTGTCAGAATTCTGCATCAGGAGCAGCTGGACCCCAAGTCTCTTTCTCCAACCCATAAGGAAAGACCATGTCCATCGCCTACCCCTCAGTGGGGCTGGAGCCCTCACTCCAGACAGGTTGAGCTGGTGAGGTTCTGGACTCCACGATGACAGGCCACTTGAAAGTGGAAGGATGAGTCTTAGCAAAAATAGCAGGAATGAGCCATGATCTATTAACTCACCAAGAGACGCCACCTGCGTCCCCCAGGCCACGCCAGGACGCTGGCAGCCAGGCCTACCCCTGAGTGTGCTGGAGGGCTCTCTGGAGAAGCTGAAGGTCTAGGTGGGCGCACCCACCTTCCCTTCTCCAAGCTCCAAGTCCCGGTGCCTACTGGTCACTCAGCAACGCGCCTGCTAAGCCCCACCCCATGGAAAGAGATCAGCTCCCTAGTGCTTCACTTTTAAATGCAAAAAGAGGCCCTAGGACTTCCAAACCTGTAAGAACAACTTACAGTGAATAAAGAGGAGACTAAAACAAATACACAGAAAAGAGAAGCTACAAGCAGTTAGAGACCAGAAGAGCCCCACTAAGCAACTCTCATGACTGCCCTCAGGAACAGCAGAAAGCGCTGTGTCCTTGAAACATGACCTGTTTATCAGATTTCATTAAAAAAAAAACTAGAAGGATCTTTATCACTATCATACTTAAAAGTATGATAGTGATATTCTGATTTTTTTCTTTTTCTTTTCTTTATTTTTTTTTCAGACAGAGTCTCACTCTGTAGTCCAGGCTAGTTCTGAACTTACTAGGTAACACAGGTTGGCCTGAACTCAGGGCAATCTTTCCACCTCAGCCTCAGGACTGCTGGGATGACAGGGGCATGCCATCACACCCAGTTTTTTAAAATAAAGATTGAGAAAATGTCCTTACAAGTAAAATGAGTGAACAAAATCAGGATGTAATAGTAAATACCTGTAATTCCAGCAGTCCAGGAGGCTGAGGTAGGAGGATCACGACTTTAAGCCCATCCGAGACAATGAACCTACATAGTGAGACCTTGCCTTAAAAGAAAAATTAAAAATAAAAAAAGGGCTAGAGGTGTAGACAGCATGAAAGCTTTGACTTCAACCTCCAGCACTGTGACAGATTACGAAATGGAGGTTTCCTCCATGTCTAGAAGCTGAGGAGTTACACACTGAGGATGCCCCCATGGAAGCCAAAGTGCCACTTCCCATGTACCCCCCACACCTCCACACCGGCCAGCTGGCCCTGCTGGCCCCGCGGATAACAGTAACACCCAAGCCAGTCCCTGCAGCTCCGCCATGAGCAGCAGCACGCCATCTGCACCTGGCTCCTGGGGCTGCAGCCCCTGAGCCAGGTGTCCTGGCCTGGCTGGTGACTGCTCCAGCTGGGGTGTTTGTGGGCTCTGCCTGGGTCATGTCGTCACGGGGACTTCAGTGGGGGGGGGGGGGAGGGTCACAGCTGAACCCTCAAAGCCCAACACCACTCACCAGGAGCCTCAGGGAAACCAGCAGCAAGGTGGTGGCCCTGGCTCTTTTGGGATAAAACAGTTTTTAAAGTGTGCCCAGAACCAGCCTGACGTTAAACTCTGAGGGCGTCAGTGAGGTGCTGACCGTCAGAACTGCCGGTGGCCTGAAGTAATCAAGGAGCGCAGAGGAACGGCCCGGAAACTGGCTCTGACTGCACCATTACCTTAGCATGAGAATGGAATTAATAATGCAAGTATAAACTGAACCCCCATTACCAGCCTCACTGCCTCACGAAGGCAATGGAAGAACATGTTCTGACTGCAAAAGTTCGCTGAGATGGCAAAGAAATTTGGGCAAATGTGAGCCCTTTACACACATTATTATTGCTGATGTTATTACTTTTGAGTTAAAGAGATTTCATTCTCAAAAAAACGGGAGCTAAAGGGGAGACTTCATAAATTTAAGTTTGAAAAGTTCAAGAATGGAATAAAAGAATTCCAGACAGCAAAAAACAGAAGAGAGCTTCTTTTAGAGCAACCAGCACAGTACTGACCCTTCCTGCTACTACAAATACACATCTGGATGAAATCTATGGGCCAATTGTTTTCAGGCACTGGATACAGGCTGTGCAAGGCTGGAATTCTGGAAAGAATGGAAAACCATGAAAATAAATGAAAGCAGAAAGAATCCTGTCACCTGTGATCTTACACTATAAGAAAGCCTATAAGCTGGACATGGTGGTGCACACCTGTAATCCCTGCATCCAGGAGGTCAAGGCAGGTAAACTGAGGCGAGTCTAACATCAGCCTGGGCTCACAGTGAGTTCAGGACCAGCCTGGGCTACACAGTGAGACTCTGTCTCAAAAAGAAAGAAAGGAAAGAAAGAAAGAACGAAAGCAAGAAAGGAAGCAAATCTTTTTTTTTTTAAAAAAAAAAAAAGGATTTTAGGCTGAAGAGGAACAAAAACACAAAAACTCAGCTCTGCAGAAAAACGTGAACACCAGAAATGGTAATAACAGAAGGAAATATAAAAACATTATCTTTTTTCTTCTTTTTTTTTTTTTTTTTTTTTTTTTTTTTTTTTTTTTTTTGAGACAGGGTCTTGCTCTGTAGCCCAGCCTGGTTCTGAACTCACTGGTATAGCCCAGGCTGGCCTTTGTCTCAGGACAATCTGCCTGCCTCAGCCTCGTAAGTGCTGGGATTACAGGCATGGGCCACCACACACAGGTTTATGTGATGCTGGGGAACTGAACTCAGGTCATTGCACTTGCAAGGCAAGTGCTTTAACTACTATGCCAGCCCCTTCTTACCTCTTTTTTCTTTTTTTAAATGTACAGTGCAGTCCTCCAGTCCTCAAGAAACCCTCCCCCCCCTTTTGTTAAAGACAGGATCTTGCTCTGTAGTCCAAGCTGACCTTGAACTTACTACAATCCTCCTGCTTCAGCCTCCCAAGGGCTGGGATCACAGGCATGCATCAAGATGTCCAGCTTACGTGGTGCTAAGGAATTGAACTGAGGGCCTTGTGCTTGCTAGATAAGCACTGTAACCACAATGTTATTCCTCCAGTCCAGAGAAACCACTTTTAAAAATATAGAGTTATATAATAGATAACAATCAAATAAAAGACAGTAAGTTGAATGCCAAAGAATATTGAATTAACTCTCCCACCCCAAAAGGGAGGAAAAGGCAAACGATCAATAAGAGAAGGACAGACATGACAAACAGAAGTGCAAGACCACATAACCTAACACAAATTATCAATATTACGTTAAATATTAATGAAAAAACACCGGGGAAAATCTTTTTTGCTGTTGTTTTTTGACACAGGGTCTTGCTCTCTAGTCCAGGCTGGTCTTGAATTCACTCTGTAGCCCAGACTGGCCTCTGACACAGGACAATCCTCCTGCCTCAGCCTCCCGAGCACTAAGACTTCAGGTGTATGCCATCACACCCAGTTTAGGTGGTGCTAAGGAATCAAACCCAGGGCCGTGGGCTTGCTAGGCAAGTGTTCTAATCGATGAACTATGCCCTAGAGAAGATCTTGCCTTTTGGGTTTTATAAGGATTTCTGAAATACAACATAAGAAATATAAACTATTAAAAAGAAACAAAGGAAATTTAATCATTTAAAATATTTGCTCTTCAAAAGATAATGTTGAGCTGGGAGTATACACAGTGGTTAGAACACTTGCCTAGTATGTGCAAAGCTCTGGATTCAATTCCCAGGACCACATAAAATTAGGTGGGTGTGGTGACATACAGCTATAGTCCTAGCACTCAGGAGGCTGAGGCAGGAGGATTGTCCTGAGTTGGAAGCCAGCCTGGGCTATTTAGTGAGTTCAGGACCAGTTTGGACTACAGAGTAAGACCCTGTCTCGATAGATAGATAGATAGATAGATAGATAGATAGATAGACAGACAGACAGACAGACAGACAGACAGACAGATAAAAATAAAAAGATAATGTTAAGAAGCTGGGGACAGAGCTCAGTGTCAGAGCACATACTGTGAGGCCCTGGTTTCAATAACCAGAACCATAAAAAAACAGTATTAGGAAGATTAAAAAGGCAAGAATATAACCTATAAAACATATATGTGGCATGGGATTTATAGTTAGAATGTACAAGGAACTCTTAAAACTCAATAATGACACAAACAATCCACTAAGAAAACGAGCAAGCGATCTGAACAGGCACTTCATGAAAAAACACACTAACAATAAATCATCAATTGCAGACTGGGGATGTGGCTTAGCAGAAGAGTGATTGCCTAGCATGCATGAGGTCCTGGATTCAAACCCCAGTAACACACAAAAAAAGTAAGGAAGGAAGGAAGGAAGGAAGGAAGGAAGGAAGGAAGGAAAGAAGGAAGGAAGGGAGGGAAAGGAAGGAAGGAAGGAAGGAAGGAAGGAAGGAAGGAAGGAAGGAAGGAATTTACTTGAAAAGATTGTGAGCATCCTATGTCCCTAGGGAAATTAATGACAAAAGAAGATCTAACTACACATCCATTAGAATAGACAGTGAGGATGAGGAATAAACTGGGCTCTTAACCTGAAGAAGTCTGATATTCCTTTAAAAAGTTAAACATATGCTTCCTATATGACTCAAATTTTTATCTCCAGATTTTCTCCAAGAGAAAAGAAAACGTGTTCCCACCATGACTTGGACAGGATTATTCACAGAAACTTTTTTTTTCTTTTGAGACAGGGTCTCGCTCTATAGCCCAGGCTGGTCCTAAACTCACTTTGGAGCTCAGGCTAGCCTGGGACTCATGGCAATCCTTCTGCCTCAGCCGCCCAAGTGCTGGGAGTACAGGTGTGCACCACCATGCCCAGTTTATGTGGTGCTGGGGAATTGAACTCAGGCTCTTGTGGTTACAAGGCAAGCGTTTTAACCGCTGTGCCATTCCTCCAGCCCCAGTCGTGCAGCATTTGCCTAACATGTGGAAAGATCCTGGATTCAACCCTCTGCATTAGGAAGGAAGGAAGGAGGAAAGAAGGGAGGGAGGGAGAAGGAGTATAGTTCATACAGAAATTAAAAAGGCAAACAAAGGTGCATACTACATGCTTTCATGTATACAAAATTCTAGAAAAGGCACTATATTCCTATAGTAACCTATAGTAACAGGAAGCAGATGGCCTTGAGATTGGAGAGGCAGACATGGGGTATATGTCAACTGTCTTGATTGTAGCGACAGTTTCACAGATGTATACCTATGTTGAAATTACAAAGTTCTACACTTTAATATGTACATTATATGCCATTTGTCCTTCAATAAAGCTACAGAGGAGAAATTAAAGCCAAAAATAAAATAAAAGGATATTACTAGGGCTGGGGGCATAGCTCAGTGATTAGAGTGCTTGCTACCAATGCAGGGCCCTAGGCTCAATTACCCTGTACTGCATAAACTGGGTATAGTGGTGCACGCCTGTAATCCCAGCAGTCAGGAAGCTGAGGTGGAAAGACTGCCATGAGCTCAAGGCCAGCGTAAGCTAAACAGTGAGTTCAGGTCCAGCCTGGACTACAGAGTGAAACCCTGTCTCAAAAAGAACAAAAAAAAAAAAAAAAAAAAAAAAAAAAAAAAAAAAAAAAAAAAAAAAAAAAAAAAAAAAAAAAAAAAAAAAAAAAAAAAAAAAAAAAAAAAAAAAAAAAAAAGGGCTAGAGGGATAGCACGGAGATTAGAGCACTTGCCTAGGAAGTGAAGGCCCTGAGCTTGATTCCCCAACACTACATAAACTGGGCATGGTGGTGCACATCTGTAATCCTAGCACTTGGGAGGCTGAGGCAGAAAGACTGCCTTGTGTCCAAAGTCAGCCTAGGCTTAATAGTGAGCTCAGGGCCAGTGGGCTCCAGAGCTGGACTCTGTCTCCAAAAATAAATAAATAAGTAAAATAAATAAATAAAAAATAAAAATAACACAAGGAAATAAGAGAGAATTTAAAGCTATAAAATTCCAAGTTGAAACCACCATATTCCTCTGCGAGTCATCATCCCAGGATCAGGTAGCACCAGGCAAATAGGGACCTTCCCCATGGCTGAGCATGCACCAAAATCATTTGGACTTCCAATGCTAAATCAGTTATACTTTCCCCAAGGAAACTCCAATAAAGGTGATAGCCCAGACTCCTCTGGGCCCTTAGCCTCGTGGCTGATACTGGCAGCCTCCCTGGGTGGCAGCCAGCGGCATGTTCTGCCTCTGGTTTCTTAGATATGTCACTACAAATGACCCTGCTAATCTGAGATCCTCTTTTTGCAAATTTGACCAAAGATCAAAACGTGAAAACAAAAACCAAAAATACCATCCATATTACACATGTACAGACTTTTTTATCATGACTCCCCCAAACAATGTAATAAACTATTTACACAGCACTTACATTGTATTTGGGCTTGCAACTAATCTAGAGACTTTTTTCTTTTTTCTTTTTTTTCGTAGTTCTGGGGATTGAGCCTAGGGTTTTAGCATCCCCAGTCCACACTTATCTCTGATTCTGAGATGGGTCTAAGTCCCTAAACTGCCCAGGCTGTGATCCTCCTGCCTCTGTCTCTCAAGAGTGCTGGGATTACAGACCTGTGCCACTGAGCCTACCTCTAGAGACAACTGAAAGGGCATGAGAGCATATGAGTAGGTTATATGCAAATACTATGGCATTTTATATCTGGGTCTTGAGCATTTTTGCATTTGGTGTCTGTGAGGAGTCACAGAACCAATTTTCCCTTCCCCAGAATATACAACAGATGATCACATAATAAATGTTTTCCTGGGATGGAGGAATGGCCCAGTGGTTAAAGTACTTGCCTAGCCAGCCGAAGGCCCTGAGTTTGATTCCCCAGCACCATATAAGCTGGTTGTGGTGGTAGACGCCTATAATCCCAGCACATGTGAGGCTGAGGCAGGAGGACTGCTGTAAGTCTGGGACCAACCTGAGCTACGGAGTGAAACCCTGTCTAAAAATATATAATTAATTAATTAAATTTTGTCTTCCAGAGCTTCTTTTGCATCTATCTCCGTTTGTGACTGTCTGTGAAAGAACACAGAGCCACCATATTGTCAGCTTTACACTTCATTCAGAGTTTAGGGGTGAATTAATGATAGATACAATTGGAAACTAACGCTCGCTAGCTCATGTGGGGCCCTGACTTCAACTCCCCAGTAACACCACTCCCCAGCAACACACAAACCAGGAATCGTGGGACACTCCTATAATCCCAGCACTTGAGAGGCTGAAGCAGGAGGATTGCCATGAGTTTGAGGCCAGCCTGGGCTTCGTAGTGAGATCAGAACAAGGCAGAATACACAGCAAGACCCTGCCTCCAAAAAAAAAAAAAAAAAAAGGAGAGAGAGAGAGAGAACTAAGGAACTAAGCAGAGAAAAAAAAAATTAACTGAACATAGTGGTGCATGCCTGTAATCCCAGTACTTGGGAAACTGAGACAAGAGTTGTGAGTTCAAAGTCTGCCAAAGCTACAACAGTGAGTTTAGGACCAGGACAGAGTGAGATCTAATCTCAAAAAATATATGTGCTGTAAGGAAAATCAGAGCTCCGGAGCTGGAGGAATGGCTCAATGGTAAAAGTGCTTGCCTAGCAAGAGTTAAGTACCCAAGTTCGATTCCCCAGCACCACATAAACTGGGTGTGGTGGCGCATGTCTATAATCCCAGCACTGGGGAGGCTGAGAAAGGAGGATTGCTATGAGTCCATGGCCAGTCTGGGCTCCATCCTGAGTTTAGGGACAGCCTGGATGACAGAGTGAGACCCTGTCTCAAAAAGGAAGGAAGGAAGGAAGGGACAGACAGAAACTTCAGAGCTCCAGGCCAAAGGTAACACAAAAATAGCTAAGAGAAATGAAAGTGATTACAAGTTTGGAGTAGGAAAAGACAAGGCAAGTCACTCACACTTACATTATTTAAAAACAGTTATTAGATAAAAAAAAACTACATACATGTGTTACTTTGATTACCACAAAGGAAAAACCACTCTCCTTACTGTCGCAATTGTGCACAGTCTGGTATGTATAATGCTCAGTTAAACTGCAGAGCTCCAGACCCAAGGACAGGTGTAGACTGGCTGGGGAATGAACAAAGGCTGCTGGGCTGTCGGGCCGGGGCCTGCAGGCAGGAGTCGGGCAGGCTAGTCCCTGGAAACCTGCCTGCCACACTGCGCGGCTAGCATGCTGGACGATCAGATACTACTTTTTACAGAAGAAATTCAGAGCACTGGTTAACCTAGTGAATCATTTAAACTGAGACCAGTTAAAGAGATCCTACTGAAACTACTCTAGATAACCAAGAAGGAGAAAACAAAACAGCCTTCCTCCATCCTCTTCTGCTACCCTGACCATTTCCCAGGGTGAGATGGAAGATAGCCACAGAGCAAACTCAAGATCACCTTCCCCAGAACCTCTCAACTTGCCCTGAAACATCAGCCCTCTTGAGGGAACCCTGGGGATAAGGACACACTAGCATCCGCTGGGAGGCCTGGTGATCTCGTGGATGCTTTGGCTTCGTCCACAGCTGAGCTGGGAAGGCGGCCAAAGAGATAACAAAGCGGATCTGCCTTCTGCACAGGAGGGACTGGAGGAGCTTCAGGAACTGCATTTTCCCACCCCTGCCTCCTCCTCTGTATTTTGTGCAGGTACTCAGCACCTGCATATATGAGCTGCAAAGGAAACTGGGTGGGCAACAGATCAAAACAGGACCCATAATATAGCCCCAGGTCCGCTGAGCAGGCTTGTAACAAATCTTAAGTTTCCAAGTCACCATCTTGCCTGCCCCAGTCAATGACGACTTGAAGTTCAGTGTGTTTTGGATAATTATCGGAAAACTTAAGAAAAGTATACAGCCATATTTTCAACAAGTCAGCCAAACTCTGATCTCTCAGCTGCGCTATTTTGAGCAATAATCTGCAGATAAACTGCTCCGTAATGGAAATGTGTTTCCTACTCTTCAACTCTATTCTGGAGCACCTAGGAAGATGAGATCTACCCTCGTCCTTCCATCAGTAGCTGGTTCCTTAGGGCTGCGATACCCCTCTCTGATCCAATTTGTCAAAATTCTTTCACACCAGAAACTAGAAAACCAAGCATTTTAACATGAATAGAGCCATTAAGTGCTTTTTGCTTTTTGCTAGGGTTCAATGTTTTTAATCTCCTCAAAATTTTCAAACTGGGGCTGGAGGAATGGCTCAGTGGTTAAAATGCTTGCCTAGCAAGCGCTATGTCAAGTGCTAAGTACCCGAGTTCAATTCCCCAGCACCACATAAGCCTGGCGTGGCGGTGCATGCCTGCAATCCCAGCACTGAGGAGACTGAAAACAGGAGGACTGCCGTGAGTCCAAGGCCATCCTGGGCTTCATAGTGAGTTCAGAACCAGCCTGGTTTACAAAGCGAGATCCTGTCTCAAAAAATATAATAATAATCTTAAATTAAAAGCCTAATCTCAAGCTGAGCCAAGTGGTGCAGACCTGTAACAAAAGCACCCTGGGAGGCTGAGGCAGGAGGATCGCAAGTCCAAGCCCAGGCTGGACAACTCAGTAACTAGGGGAGCCCTTCTCTGAATCAGAAATTTTAAAAAATGGGCTGGAGATAGAGCTCAGTGCAAAACTCAGGGCTTGATTCACACCACAAAACACACAAACAGAATCCTAACCTTCAGAGTGACAGCCTTGGGAGATTATTAGGTTATGAGGCTACAGCCACCATGAACAGGATTACTGCCTTATAAAGTAAGCCCATGGGGCTGGAGGAATGGCTCAGAAGTTAAAGCTCTTGTCTAGTAATCGCTAAGTACCCGAGTTTGACTCCCAAGAGCCACATAAACCAGGCGTAGACGCCTGTAATCCCAGCACTTCAGAAGTTGAAGCAGGAGGATTGTCATGATTTCAAGGCTAGCCTGGGCTACAAAGTAAGTTCAGAACTAGCCTGGACTATAGAGTGAGACTCTGTCTCAAAAAAAAAAAAAAAAAAAAAAAAAAAGCCCAAATGAGCTTATTTGTCCTGTCTACTACGTAAGGACACAATAAAAAGATATCACCTATGAACAGGAACAGGACCCTCACCAGACCCTGATCTTGATCTTGGATTTCCAGTCTTCCGGAACTGGGGGAAAAAAATGCTTATCATTTATAGATCACTTAGCCTAAGACATTCTGCTATACTGACTAGGACATCATCCATTCCTCATGTAGATCCAACTAGGAGGAGCAAGCTGGATCTTCAGAAAACTGATTCCCTATAGTCTAGGTAAAGCCAACTTAAAATAAGTCTCCAGCCACCAGAAGCCCTTTAGCCACCTCATTCTTTGGCATTCGTAACCACAACTATGACTCTGGTCCAGATCCACAGATGTCCCTCTCGCTGAGTTTCCTACAGAAATGTTGGGCTGGAGATATTAGAAGTAGAGCACTTGGCTACCATGTGTGTGTGGCCCTGAATGTGTGTGTGTGCATGCACACATGTGCGTGTGCATGTATGTGTATGTATGGACGCTGGGTTTGACCCCTAGCAATGAAAAAAATAAAACCTCTTCCTCACTGCCAGGCTACAAGACCTGTCAGGACGTCTTTGCAGAATTGTTTGTGGAGACGGAATTCTTCATTCTAGATGAAAAAATCAGATTAAAAAAACACACACACATAAAGAAGCCAGTGGAAGGCGTCCTCTGCTGCCTCTTACTTCAAATCACCTTCTGCAGGTGACAGTGCACAGATCAGTAACAAAAGTTATTTTGGGGGTGGGAGTTGTAGCTTAGCGGTAGACAGTGTGTCTAGCTCATGTGCAGCCTTGGGCTCAATCTCCAGCTCGTACACACACACACACACACAAATGGAAGTTATCCGCACATATGCTTTTCACAGGTGGCCACTCCAATAACCTCTGACACATGAATGCCTCTCATTTTTTATACCATTACGCAATTCTCAGGCCCGCTGAGTCTTGTGCTGCTATCCTGCCAGCAGTGATTTTGACCTATTGCTGTGAAGACTGCCAAGGGGCTCAATGACTTTCTAAATGAATTCCACATCTTCCCAAGCCCTACTAATTAGAGCACGCCAGGGAGGTACCTCAGTGTCAGAGCTGTTGCCGTTGAGAGCCTCGAGGTTTGGGTCCCTCCAGTCTTCCGAGAGTGAAGGGATGTAATTGTCCGTCAGCGCATCCCAGACCCTGCAAACAAAGAGAAGCTCTCATCAGCGCACATCTGTGGCTTGGCCCCGCGGGAGAAAGGAAGAGCCGGGCCAGGGCAGGAGAGAAGTCACTGTGTGTGTCAGGCTGAGATCATCTGCCTGCCAGCAAGCAGGGGCAGAGCGGCTGAAAAACAGAACTAGAGGCATGTCCTGGGGACAGAGCCAAGAATGGCATGGAGCCGGTGGGTGGGCTCCAGCGGGAAAGGCGGCTGCTCTTCACCTTGGAAATTAATCTGCACTCCAACCAAACAGTCATTCTCCGAACTAAGAAGTGCCTGTGTTCCTTTGCTACTGGCAGAGATGGAGAACAAGAACAGAGATGGGACAGGCCCTGGATGACTTTCTGGACAGCCGTCATTATGGTTAGGGTTATCGTCTATCTTACACCCATTTGTTTCAAAGGTCTGTACTGCACAGAATCATTAATACCCCTGACAAAGGATGGAGGTGAGGGATAATGCCAATGTCACGGCTGCCCACATCCTACTCCACGTGCTCCGCAGCCGGTGAGTGGCACAATCTTGCCTCTAGTGACGTAGAGTCTTAAGTGTGCAGTGGCTCCACCGTGAACACTCTAGGGCAAATCCCCAAAAAAGGAACCAATAAACACCCCTCTGTCTAAGCAGTTAGCTTTTAGCAGGGAAATACAAGGTTCCATTCATTGCATTTCTTTTTAAAATTCTGACACGTACATTATACAAAAGGGTTTTCTATAGCCCCTACCAGCAGATTCTCTTATTTCAAAAGATTTCTGTTAGAACAAAAGGGAAAGGTGGGAGGGAATTCTGAAGTCATAAAAACGTAAAATTCAGGAAAATCCATAAATTAGTGAATACCAAGAGATTAATGGAAATCAGCAAATCAAGCTTTTCTAATAACATCAGCCTTGAAAGCCAGAAATGCTTGGGTTAACATCAGATAATCTAGGTACCTGCCTAAAATCTCAGCGTTCTGGGAGGCTGAGGCAGGACGATCATAAAATTCGAACCCCACCTGGGCAACTCAGTGACTTAGCAAGATTCTATCTCAAAATTTAAAATATAAAAAAAAGGGTGCTGGGATGTATATAGCTCAATGTGAAGACCCTGGGTTCAATTCCAGAGCCTCTAAAAAACAGAATGAGAGGCACATCCAGGGGAGAAAGAGCCAAGAAGGGTGTGGAGCCCAGCTAGGGCCTCCAGTGCCCACCAATCAAATATACAAAACAATAATGAAACATGAGGACTCGACATAGTATCTCCTGCGGATGCCTGCCTAAGCCAGACGGAAGTGATGCTTATAGGACCAAGATGTAAGGAGGCTCAGTTTACTCATATATAGCAACCTAACAAAATAGCCATTTAAAAATAAATAAGATGTCTATATGGGTCAAATTTGTACTGTAAGGTGCTGAAGAGCTAAGCACCAAACAGATACAGGAGCGCAGACACCTGGAATCAGACGTGTAACAGTGACACAGGAGAGGGGTCATTGATTCCATCAACAATGTCGGGAATGGCACACAACACATGGGTACATGAGCAAAGACCTCGCTGTGCCCAATGCATACAACTGGCAGCAAGACAAAAACACTCAAAAAACCAGAATCCATCGGCAGCATTTGAAGCCTCTGTTTATCTGCTTATCTATTATTTTTCTACAACTATAAGAAAGCACTTTAAAAGAACTCAAAGCTGTGCCTAAGGGCACAAGCCTGTGCTCCGCAAGGCTAAGGCAGGAGGATCCAAAATTTGACCCAGTCTGGGCAACTTAGCAAGACCTTGTCTTAAAATCAAAACTGAAAAACTGGGGACTGGAGGAATAACACAGAGGTTAGAATGTGTGCCTAGCAAACACAAGGCCCGGAGTTTGAGTCCCCAGCACCACATAAGCTGGACCAGGTGGCACACATGCAAATGGAATCCCAGCACTTGGGAGGCTGACGTAGGAGGATTGCCACCACTTTCAAGGCCAGCCTGGACTACAAAATGAGTTCAGGACCATCCTCGACTACAGAGTGAAATACAAAAAGAAAAAAAGGAAAAGGGGCTGGAGATGTAACTTAGTGCAAAGACCGTAGGTTGGATCTTCGGACCTCCAGTACCGAGAGAGAGCGAGAGAGAGAGAGAGAGAGAGAGAGAGAACACTCAAGTATTCATTATACAACTATTCGGCAGGCTTTCAGAGCCTACTTCTTAAACCATGGGTGATGTTCTATCAGGCACTATAAACCCTGCACCAATCAAGGATAACTCTAAATCCAAGTTCCATTAGCATTTTGGAGCTAATAGGCCAATATGATTTGATATCTTCAAGACAAAGCTCCAAGTACCTCATCCACTTGCAAGGATGCACCACTGCATTACGTTCTTTGCTCTGAGAATGAGCATGCACATGGGAACTGACCTTCATATTTGTCCCTGCAGGAAGTATCTGGGGAAAAAAAGATTCAGCAAAGCCCAAAATAGGCAAGAGTCCTCAGTATCTCGCCTTCGCTGGGAAGGGCAGAAGCTGAGACATTAATGCACTGCGTACCTTCCAATGACCTTCAGGCTGCTAAATCCTTAAAGTAGCAATTGGGCCCTCTTATGTTCTTTATTTTTCTCCTCTGAGCATTTACTGATGTATTCTGTATTCTTTGAGAAAGAGTCTCACTCTGCAGTTCAGGCCAGTCCTGAACTCTCTGTAACAGTACTCCCAAGTACTGCGATTACAGGCCTGCACCACCAAACCCAGCTAGGTGCAGAGGAATTGAACCTAGGGCTTCACGCTTCCTAAGTAAGTGCTCTAATCACTGAGCTACACTTCCAGCCCCATATTCTGAATTTTATTTTCTAATTCTAGATTCTAAACAATTCCCTGAACTTCTATCTTCTTGGAATTTCAAACCATCTTCATTTCTGCTTTCTTTTCTCTGATGCATTTTTACCCTTCAAAGTCCATCAATGGCCTTTAATAGAATGCCGCTCTTGTCGGTCTCCTGCACTCACTGGCACACCTACCATACTACTCAGGGCTCACTTAGCACTAACAACCCAGCCCGCACTGGCCGAGCCCTTACTATGAGCCAAGACCTTTCTAAGTCTCTCATGTAGATCAATAGGTTCATCCCTCACTACTCTACACGGCAAGAACTTAGGAGAAACATCTACAACGCGGGGACACTCACAGTCAACAACCACATCACCAGTGATGGCAAAAATGGGATTTGAAGCCAGGCAGTACAGCAACAAGGCTCCCATGCCTAAGCGCTTAACAGTTCCAAATGTTCATGTTATCACTACATTACTGGCACTGACATAAGGATCAGAGTACTACACTGACCTCCAAATGGCAACCCAGAACAGCAGTTCAGACACTGGCTCTGTGAGCAAAATCTACACCTACCAGGCCAGGGGCATAGCTCAGTGGTCAGAGTGCTTGCCTAGCACATGCAAGAACCTGGGTTTGATTCCCCAGAACCACATAAAAATTAGCCACTGTAGGGGCTGGAGGAATAATGCAGCTGTTAGACTGCTTGCCTAGTAAGCACAGGCCCTGAGTTTGATTCCCGAGCACTACATATGGCAGGTGTGGTAGCGCAAGCCTGTAATCCCAGCACTCAGGAGGCTGATGCAGGACAATTGCCCTGAGTTCCAGACCAGCTTGGGTTACATGGTGAGTTCAGGACCAGCCTGGACTGCAGAGCAAGACCTAGCCTCAAAAAAAGAAAAAAAAAAAATTAGCCAATGTTGTGGCACATGCCTATAATCCTAGCCCTGAAAGGCTCAAGCAGGACTGCCATGAGTCCAAGGCCAGCCTGGGCTACAGAGCAAGATCCTGTCTCAAAAAAAAAAAAACAAAAAACAAAAACAAAAACAATAAAAATGTCCATCTGCATTATGCTGGGCATTGTGCTTTCACCAGTCCACAGGAGGAGGAGGACTGGCACAGTACCAGGTACATGATGGCTTTCTGTGTAGGTCTCCAGTTCAGGGAAGGGACCATGGGAGGCAGAGGCAGGGCCCTGGCAGGCAGCCAGCCACAGGGGTGGGAGGGGAGGACAATGCTTTCAGTGAAGAAGCCAATGGGAAGGGTTTTGCTCCACAGAGAGGTCATCTATTCCATTATAAGCATGGTTCTCAGAAGTGGACGTATTCCCTTTTATAACTATCCTGGGGCCAGGTGTGGTGATGCACACTTGTAATTCCAGCACTCAGGAGGCTGAGGCAGGAGGACTGTGGCAAGTGTGAGGCCAGCCTGGGCCACACAGTAAATTCAGAACCTGTCTGGACTATACAGCAAGACCCTGTCTCAAAAAAAAAAAAAAAAAAAAAGGTATCCTGAAGTAGTCTGTAAAATTTCATTTCTCAGAACTGGGGGTATAGCTTAGTAGTAACACCCTTGCCCAACACCAGCCCTAGATTTGATCTCATGCACACACATGTGTGCGTGCACACACACACACACACACACACAAATAATAGTAACTTAAGGGCTGAAGGAATGGCTCAGTGGTTAAAGTGCGTGCTAAGCAAGCGCTAAGGTAAGTGTTAAGTACCCGAGTTCGATTCCCCAGCATCACATAAACCAAGTGTGGTGGTGCACACCTGTAATCCCAGCACTCGGGTGGCTGAAGCAAGAGGATTGTCACTGAGTCCAAGGCCAGCCTAGGCTCCATGGCAAGTTCTAGACCAGGCTGGGCTACAGGGCGAGACTCAGTCTCAAAAAAAGAAAAAGAAAACAAAAACTGAATTCCACCTCTCTGAGAAGCATCCAGTATTCACTCTTACCTTGGAGACAGACACCTCTGCTAGCTATTCACGCCATCCTTTATCAAAGAACTAAGACTGAGCAGGTGGCCTCCATGCCTGTCATTACGCTGCCACGACACTGAGATTCAGTCTGCGGTCCTGGTCCCCATAATCACAGAAAAGGCTCTTCACAAATGTATTTTGCTGTTTGGGCACAGGGGTCTGTCAAATCAAAACTACCGCTTACTACAGAGGGCTGGGCGTTCGGAAGACGACGCTGGCTAGGCACTAGCAAACCTCACACAGGGTGGCATGCCCACAGGCGCGCACAAGGACTGTGGGCCTAGAACCAGCCACACAGCCACCAGAGCTGTTACCAGTCCTGATGAATAAATACGCGTGTGCTCACACGTCTGTATGGCTGATGCTCACAGAGTGGTCAGCAGCTCGACAAGCTAACTTGAATTCCAACCTGGTGACATTCTGCTTAATTCTCCCTTGGCTGACCATTTCCCTTCCCATGCCAATATCCACGCTTAGGTTTATGTTAACACAAAGATACTTTTGCAGCTCAGGTTTAAAACTAGAGAAGGCGATATGCTGAAAAAAAATTAAAAATTAAAAAAATAATAATAAAAGGAGGGACTAGAGGAATAGTTCAGTGGTTAAAGCATCTGCCTAGCAAGCTCAAGACCCCGAGTTCCATTCTCCAGCACCACATAAACAGGGTAAAGAGGCACACACCTGTAATCCCAGCACTCCTGTGAGGCTGAGGCAGGAGGATTGCCATGAGTTCAAAGTCAGTCAGAGCTCCACAGTAAGTTCAGGACCAGCCTGAACAACATAGTGAGATCCCATCTCAAAATAAATAAATACAAAAATTAGGAATTATGAGCACATGCATGCCTTTGCACAACTTTTTGAGGTACCCTCAAGCATTCAAATAGAATCAATACTATCTTTGCCTTCTGCATCAGGAAAATAAATCTCTAATGACAGAACTAAATTTTCTTTTTCCTTATGTTATGGGGGATCAAACCTAAGGACTTGTGCTTATTATTCAACATTCTACCACAGAGCTACACCCTCGGTCCTTTTTAAAATTTTAGTTTGGGACAAGCTGTCACGAAGATGCCCAGGCTGGCCTTAAACTTTGGATCCTCCTTAGCTTCAGCCTCCTGAATCAGAAGGATTACAGGAAAGCCCTCCCAGCAAACTACATGGTTTTGGAAACATAGTTATCATCAGCTTTCCCCAACTATTAGATATCTACATATCTTCAATTAAAGTATGCCTGATGACTGCCATCCTCTCATTGTGTGGACATTAACATCATCGTTAACCCATTTTTAGCCTGAGCCATTGCATGTGCATCCAGCTGCATATGGCTGCTGGGGCTGCAATGGACCAGACGGGCAGAGAGAGGTCCTGACCAGGCAGAATGCTGCCCACCTCTCCTGTGCAGCGGCCTCTCAGGAGTCTTAAATGGCAAGCCCTATGTCTATGGCAAAGAAAAGGGTGATCATGCACACCCAAAGAGATTCTGGAATACTTCCTAAATTCAAAAGCAGAGAACAGATAAAATATTCAAGTGTGATTCTCCTTTAAGGCCTAGAAGAACTTCTACACCATGAAAAATAAAAAATTGATACCCTCGTTTACTGGCCAAATAGTTCCAAACGTAGACTAAAGAAATCAAAATGTCGCTGCGTATGGTGGCACACACCTGTAATCCCAGCACTCAAGAGGCTGAAGCAGAAGGATAAAAAGTTCAAGACCAGACTGGGCTGCATAGAAAGACCCTGACAAGGAGAACAAGTAAATAAATAAAGGGAGTTGGAGGGATAGTATAGTGGTTAGAGCACTTGCCCTGAGTTCAATTCCCCAGCACCACATGAGCTGAGCTGGGTATGGTGGTGCACGCCTGTAATCCCAGCACTCGGGAGGCTGAAGGAGGATTTCAATGTGTCCAAGGCCAGTCTGGGCTATACAGCAAGTTCAAAACTAGCCTGGACTACAAAGACAGACCCCGTCGCAAAAAAAAAAAAAAAAAAAAAAAAAAGTCTAAGGGAACCACTGTATTTTTAAGATAAACTGTGCTAACTTTAAGGAGGTTATTTTTATTTCTGAGGCAGGATCTCATGCTGTTGTCCAAGCCAGACCTGAGCTGACCACACAGCCGAGGCTGGCCTTGAACTCATAGCAATCCTCCTGCCTCAGCCTCAAGGAGATGAGTTTAAACAACAATTTCCAGCTTTCCTTTCAGCCATTATTTAGCTCTAACCTTACTCATAAATCTTTTTTTCAAACAAGGTCTTACTTTGTAGTTCAGGCTGGTTCTGAACTTTCTATGTATACTTGGCTAGTCTCAAACTTGCAGCAATGCTCCTGCCTCAGCCTCCCAAGTGCTAGGATTCCAAGTGTGTGCCATCCCATCTGGCCCCTAAAACTGGAGACATGGCTCAGTGGTTAAATCTCTTGCTTAGCAAGTTAAGGACCCTAGCAACCACAAAAGCCAGGTGTGGTGGTGCACGCCTGTAATCCTAGCACTCAGGAGGCTGAGGCAGGACTGTTATGAGGCCATGGAGGCTATACAGTAAGTTTAGGACTATAGAACAAGACCCTTTCTTAGGGAAAAAAAAAAAAAAGGACGGAAGAAAGAAATATCTGGATAGTGTCTTTAAAGCGATGTGTGCACTGTAATCTGATTTTTACTGTCAGTTGTGAAGAAGCTTTAAACACCCCGTATGTCTAGAAAGTACATTATACTGTCCCCATATTACACCACATCTCCAAGGAATTATACAACCTTTCGTCTTTTAGCTGAGGCAGTCAGTGAAGCAGTCAAGACACAAAAACTAGACTGGGAATTCCCATAATCCCATGTGATGGCAATTAATACTGAGCGGCCTCTGCTAATGGGCTAGATGGGAATAGGAAACTGGCCATCGGTCCTTCACCCTTAATGAGGCAGAAGAAGGTCACAGAAAGGAGGAAAATGATTGCTGAAAGCAACAGGAAGGGGACACTTCTTAAAATGTCATTTTGAGAGCGCGTCTTGGGTGAGGGAAGAAATAAGGTTGTTTGCACATGCTTAGCCCCGCTTCATCAAGACTGAGCTCTGCAGGTATCAAGGACAACGACCCGTGAGGCCAAGTGGCGTTAAGTGACTTGCCCAAGGTCACATGGTAACTTAGTGAGAGCACAAAAATGAGGATTTTTTTTTTTTTGCATTTCTAGTTTATTGCTTGATGTACTGGAATGAAGAAAAATACTGCACATAATAAAGCCCCAGAGCCATTCTTTTCTGACTTATAGAAATTAAGCAAATCATGACAGGCTCAGAATGTAAAAAGAATCAGTTGGATACTTAAAACTAAATAGAAGTCCACAGTCACAGCACTGGCCACCAGAGTGAATGTTCTCCATGATCAGGCCCTTGGGCTAACGTTAACTAAAAGGAAAAGGACACAGCGTGGACCTGGAAATATGTCCCGCACGCCTACAAGGCTGGGTAGCACACATGGGGTGCATTCACTTTTCTGTGTCTCATTCAGAAGATGATATGAGGGCTGGAGGAACGGCTCAGGGGTTAAAGCGCTTGCTTAGAAAGCACTAAGTCAAGTGCTAAGTACCCGAGTTCAATTCCCCAGCACCACATAAAATGGGCGTGGTGGTGCACACCTGTAATCTCAGCACTGGGGAGGCTGAGGCAGGAGGATTGCCGTGAGTCCAAGGCTCACCTGGGCTCCATAGTGAGCTCAGGACCAGCCTGGGCTACAGAGCAAGACCCTGTCTCAAAACAACACAACAAAAAAAGATGATTTGATCATCTGATCATCCACTACGTCCCAAGTATGGTACCTGACAGCAGGATACAGCAGTGACTATGACACCCAGGCACAGCTCCTGTCACAGGGTCCAAACAGGAGCAAGTGAACAACTCTTTCCCACCCAGCCCACGCAGGATCCTCCGGGGCACGCCTCTTGCTCCCTTGTTTACAAGCAACTCTTCCCACTCAAGTCCATAAACAGAGAAACCGGGTGAGGCTGCAGGTCGGGGGAAGAGAAGTACTTGCCTACCACACACCAGATATGGGTTCTATCCCCAGCATGGGAAGAACAGAAAACAACAAGTTGAAAAAAAAAGCAGTTACTCCAAATGTCCAGGAGCAACTACTTGACATGTCTGTGTTTAGGTAAAGAACTAATGCAAGTTTTACCTCCATGGAAATTCACAGGTATTTTCATACCTAAAACATTCTTAATTCACAGACTACCCACTTCTCTTTCTAGACCCTCCTTGAACATTACTGTTTCTCAGATTATTTTCCTCTAACAATGGTTAAGACGCTAAAGCAGGGGCTGGGGTGTGGCTCAGTGGTCAGAACCCTTGCCTAGCACATCCAAGGCCCTGGGTTTGATCCCCATAAAAATTAACTGGGTGTGGTGGTGCATGCCTATAATCTCAGCACTCAGGAGGCTGAGGCAGGAGGATTGTTGTGAGTCTGGAAACCAGTCAGGACTGCACAGTGAGTTCAGGACCAGGCTGAACTATACAGAAAGACTATCTCAAAAACAGACAAACAAGTGAAACAGTCTAGGGTTAGCTAGTAAGTGACCCAGGGCATCTGCATATTCAAAAACTGTATCAGGGTGATTCCCTGGGGCCTCAGTTCACAGTGTTTGATGTTTTCTTATTTATACGTATCTTAACATTTGTGGATGGTTTTCCATGACTGGGGCGGCGAGGGGGGGGGGACCACTCAGCAGTTAAGAGTTTGCCCAGCAAGCACAAGCCCTGGGTTCAGTTCCCCAGCACCACACAAACTGGGAGTGGTGATGCAGGCCTGTAATCCAAGCACTCGGAGATTGAGGCAGGAGGACTGTTGTGAGTTCAAGACCAACAGGGGATACATACTGAGTTCAGGATCAGCCTGGACTTCAGAGGGAAACCTGTCCTTAAAAAAATAATTCAGGGCTAGAGGAATGGTTCAGCAGTTAAAGCACTTGCGTAGCAAGTGCTAAGTCAAGCGCTAAGTACCCAGGTTCGATTCCCCAGCACCGCATAAGCTGGGCATGGTGGCACATGCCTGTAATCCCTATACTCAGGAGGCTGACACAGGAGGATTTCTGTGAGTCCAAGGCCAGCCTGAGCTCCATAGTGAGTTCAGGCCCAGCCTGGGCTACAGAGCAACACACAAACTCAAAAAAAAAAAAAAAATCAGGATTGAAGAGTTACAAACAATTTTGAGATTTTCATAATTTTAGTGTTTCTTGAAGTAAACTGGACCAATCACAGATTCTTCCATAACAGTTGACTAATTTTTTTTTCCGGTGGTTATTTCTAATATGTGGGTTGATTACCACTGATACGAAGAAAACTTCCTAAACCAGTGGCATGGTGGGACATGGTAATCCCAGCACTCAGAGGCTGAAGCAGGAAGACTGCCATGAGTCCGAGGCCAGCATGGGCTACAGTGAGCTCAGGTGCTTGCTTCAGCAGTACATACACATAGTGACCTCATGCGCAGAATGACTATAAAGACCCTGTCTCTAAAGAAGAGAAAGAAAGAAGAAAGGAAGAAAAAAAGAAAACTTCCCGGCATTGTGGTGCATGCTTATAACCCCATCACTCAGAAGGCTGAGTCAGGAAGATTGCACAATCAAGGCCAGGCTGGGCTCCACAGTTAGTTCAAGAACAGCTTGGACTACATAGTGAGATCCTATCTCAGAAAAACAGAGAAGCTTGGTTCACAAAATCTCCATTCTCCTAAAATTCTTTTGTATCTAGGGAAACCTAAAATCTTTCACTTCTCTAAATTTCAAGCTAAGAAAGCTCTTTTTGTCTTTGTTTCCTTGCAGTACTGAGGACTGATCCCAGGGCCTTCACACTGAGTTACAACCACAGCTTATATTTTTAATGTTGAGACAGAGTTTCATTAAGTCGCCATGTTGCCCAAGTAGGGTCTGGATTCTACATCCTCCTGTTTCAGCTTCCCAGAGTACTGGGATTTGGGCCCTAGTGGCCAAGAAAGCTTTCTGCAGGCGATGCCCTGTAAAGCAGTCATAGTGAATGTCCAGCCAGTGGGCTGTATCCAGTCCACACCAAATCCTTAGGTCTGGCCCAGCCCAAGCAACTGCACCAAAGAGTAGCAGTTTCAGCCACAATGCTCAGGAGTTAATTGAATGTTTTACCAAATATAGCTGGCTAATTTTTAAGTTGGTAGTTTACTATGGCCTGCTAACGGTGTCATAAATATCCAAACGGCCCTAAGCAGCAAAAAGGCTCCCTACCCCTGCTATAAAGGGACACAGAGAGACAATGTCAGCAACCAGTACGGCACTGCCCCGCCGACAATGCAAGAATGTCCATAATGTGTTACATGAACCCAGAGATAAAACCCAGGCACAGGTGCTCGCCCACCACCGAGAGGCCAGGGAAGGGCGCCTTACTCCTCGTCCTGCAGCGTCTCCTCCTCCTCCTGGATCTGCAGCTGGTCCTTCACAGGAGCCAGGCTCTCGGTCTTGGCGTTGTAGTTCCGAAAGCAGACATTAAGCTTCTCGTCAAACTCATTCACGAGGTCCTCCATGGACTTGAAGCTGATGATTTCAGAAGAAAAATTCTCCAGCTCAGAGAGGGAGGGGTCCTCCAGATGGTGAGGGGAAGAGCCGTAGAGGCACCGGGGCTTCTCCTCTCCATCCTCCGAGCAGCTCGGCCGAAGATCCTCAAACTCCTCGTCCAAACTCACCAGTGGGGCCTCCATTCTCACACCTCAACACGACAGCAGCAGGTCTCCAGACTCAGTTCCCTACAAGAAATAAACCAGCAATGTGAGTTTACCCTGGGCTTCAGCGCCAGTGCGGCTCAGAAATCATCATCACTCATCATCACCCTATGTTCCTCCAAAGACAAAAGTGCCACTTCGCTGGCATCCGATGCTTCTGTACTTCCGTCCCACTGAGCACTTAAAAAATCAAATATCGCTGTGTATCTTCATAATGTCAACTGCACAGAGTAAATTTTGGAGATACGCCTCACTCCAGTTCCCTGATCCAGAAACAACAGTGTGTGTGCCTCTTGTGCTGCTCCTACCAGCTGTGACTTTGAGCAAGTTACTTAACTCCTGTGTTTTCTTTTCTTCTCAAGACAATAATAACAGGATGTACCTAAAAGAATTGTTGTGAGATCAAATGAGTAAACACAGAGAGAACATACTAGCAGATGGTGCATACTGGTGTTTACTAGGGTAAGGGAAATGACTTAGCCAGGTATCTGCAGAGCCCTGAGTTCAGTTCCTAGGACAAAAATACAATAAATAAAAAATGTCAACACTGTTTGCTAGTCTCTCTTATTATCACCACTATCATAGGTCCCTATCTCTAACCACAGAGTCTAAAAATCGGGAAGTTTTTCATAACTTGTTTGACCACAAAACCTGACTGGCTTAAATAATAAAAGTGGCTGTGTATTTTTGGTTTTTGATTTTGTATTTTGATACAGGGTCTCACTCTGTAGTCTAGGCTGCTCCTAACCATACTATGTAGCGCAGGCTGGCCTTACACTCTTCGCAATCCTCCTGCCTCAGGCTCCTAACAGCTGAGATTACAGACATGTGCCACCACCAACACGTCAAGATAAAGTTTGTGATGTTGCGGGATCAAACTCAGGGCCTTGTGCATGCTAGACAAGTGCTCTAACCACTGAACTACATCCCAGCCTAGTTACAGTTTTCTTTTCTTTTTTTGATAGGTCTTGCTCTGTAGCCCAGGCAGGTCCTGAACTCACTATGGAGCCCAGGCTGGCCTTGGATTCACAGCAATCCTCGTCTCACTGTCTCAGCCTTCCAAGTGTGCTGGGATTAAAGGAATGTACCACCACACCGAGCTCATGTGCTTATGTGCTTATGTAGGTGCCTGGTGGCTTTGGCAAGTAAGCTAATTCCAGAAGTGCAGGAACCTGATTAGCAACAGGGAAGTCATTTTGCTTTTTCTGTTTGGGGCAACCAGGACATGCCACTGTGTCCAGAAATCAAACACAATGTCCAGGTATTGGGGAATCGAACTTGGTTACTTAGTGCTTGATTTAGCACTTGCTAGGCAAGCGTTTTTTAACTGCTGAGCCATTCCTCCAGCCTCCCCCCTTTTTTGAGACAGGGTCTCGCTCTGTAGTCTATTCTGGTCCTGAACTCACTGTGTAGCCCAAACTGGCCCTGAATACATAGCAGCCCTTCTGCTGCAGCCTCCCAGGAGCTGGGATTACAGATGTGCACCACCATGCCTGGTTTATCTTGCAGCTTTCTCGAAGTCTTTCATGAGTGTCTTTAGTGGCAATGTCATGGCTGCCTCAGAGTTCTGAATTTTTTTTTCTTTTGAGACAAGGTCTTTCTCTGCAGTCCAGGTTAATCCGAACTATGTAGCCCAATGGCCTCCAACTCACGGCACTCCTCCTGCCCCGGTTTCCCAGTACTGGGATTACAGGCGTATGCCACCATGCCCAGTTTACATGTTACTAGGGAATCGAACCCAGGGACATTCCCCAGCTTGGTTATGGTTTTCATTTATCCCATTTAGTGTGTTTTGATGCAGAAATATTAATTTGTAAATAATAGAGGTTGTTGCAGATGTAGTCAGTGAGTGTGAGCTTGGCATGAACAAGGCCCTGGGTTTAATCCCCAGACAGAGATGACAGATGATAGGTAGATAAGTAGAGAGAGAGGGGAAAAGAGAAATAGAATACACACCTCAGCTCCCAGAGGATGAAACGCAGAATATGTGCTCTGTTAATACCATCCAAATTTTGAAAAAAAAAATCTAATTTCTAAAGTATGCTGGGCCGCTACGCTAAGTTTTTATATAAGGAATCGCACAGCTGGATATTACTCTTTATTTTGAGGAAGGGGTTGTTCATTTGCAACACTGGGGACTGAACCCAGGGCCTTTGCACTGAGCTATATCTCCAGCCCTTTTACTTTGAAATGGGGCTTGCCAAGTGGCTAACTTGGTCAGGCTGATTTCAAACTCTTGATACCCCTGCCTCAGCCTCCTAGAGTGCTGGGATTGTAGGCACGTACACCACATCCATTACTCTATTATTGCTGTTTTCAGATGAGGTCTCCATATATAAGGCTGGCTATGAACTTGCTATGTACCCCAGGCAGGCCTCAAATTTCCTGCCTCAGCCTCCTAAGTGCTGGGATTACAGGCATGCACCACCGGGCCTGGTTGTTCTGTTTTGCTTTGTTTTGTTTAGCAGTACTGGGGAATGAACTTAGGGCTTTCTCACATGTTAGGCAAGCTCTCTACTAGCAAACTACACCTCCACTCCTTACTCCTTTCATTAATAAATAATAGACTAATAAAATATTAAGAGACTTTCCAGCTGGACACAATGGCATGTCCTGGTAGCCCCAAACTGAAAGAGCAAAATGGCTTCCCCGTTGCTAATCAGATTCCTTCGTTTCTGGAATTAGCTTGCTTGTCAAAGCCACCAGGCACCTACCTACCCCACCCCCCATTAACCTCAATCACACAGAGAAAAACCACCTACTGGAAACCAAAGTTGAAACAGGATGTAAACGGGCCCAGCTGCACCCAATATGTATTGCCCTAAATATACCAGCCATATCTTGTCTGTTACACAAAATCTTGTGTGTATTATAAAATCTGACTATAAAAACTCTGTAAAAATTCTGTTCAGTGCCAGAATCTGACAGAAAGGAGTCTGTGCCCCAGCCCTGCTGGTCATTCTCCGGGTATTGTAATAAACCTCTCTTGATCCTCCACTTGGCCTTCTATGCAACAAAACTATCTGGGAGACTAAACGAAGGATCTCTGTAGCCTGGGAGCTCTGGGCCAGCCTGGGCAACACAGTGAGACTCCAACTCGAAGCATCCAAATTTTATCCAACATAAAACACACACGCAAGAGCAGAGACTGGACTAAATATCATTCTGTTAAGAAAAAGAGTAGCTTGCACCTGAAGCCTGAGCCCATATCCACCGTGGGCACTGTGCCCTGGAACGCTGCATGCTCCACTCAATCCTCTATCCAGCTCCCAAAAAATTGAGCTCCTCTACCCCTCAGCCAGCCCCCTTCATACGCTGCTTGTAACTGACTTAGTCATCTGTACTCATCCAGTTCCCTGCCCAATTTTAATCTGAATTCCTTGAGGGCATAGATGTCCTCTAGATACTCTCCTAGCACGCGTGGACTGCCCTGTGGCTGGGCACACAATCGGTGTGTGCTGACTGCCAACTGATCTTCTGTCCCCTACATACAGCTTCCCACAAGCATTATCGTCTCTCACACCCTTGTCCCCTTTTGCAGTGGCGGAGAAAAGCAATATAACTTTTCTTTCCTGGTCTGTATGATGGCTGAGCAGTTACAGGGTTAACTGGATCCACGTCCTGAGGAGAACCAGAGGGCAAAACCCTATGTACAAAACCTAAACCCTAAGCAAGGTGGTGGGCATGCTCCGGGTGACAGGTGGGCCAGTCCTGACTGAGCTTTTGCTGGGTTAATGCCAGTTACTGTTGCATCAAAGTAGGTTCCGAGTATTTAGCTTGCAAAGGGAACATGTTAAGACCTTGTAATAAGGCAGGGGGGGGGGGGGGGGAATAGCTCAATGGTTAAAGCGCTTGCCTAGCAAGCACTAGACAAGGTCTAAGTACCAGAGTTTGACTCCCCAGCACCACATAAATTGGTTGTGGTGGTACACGCCTGTAACCCTCGCACTCAGGAGGCTGAGGTGGGGGATCCTCCCGAGTCCAAGGTCAGCCTAGGCTACACAGTGAGTTCAGAACCAGCCTGGGCTATATAGCAAGACTCTCTCTCCAAAAAAAAAAAAAAAGACCTTGGAATATAAAGATATAATATAAAAAGTAGTACCACTGCTTGGAAAGAACCCAGGATCAAGAGCCAACAGTTAGGTTCAGTGATACAGAGTTTACCCAGCACAACTAAGGTCCTAGGTTCAACCCCCAGCACTAGCCAGCCAATGCCTGTGTGGGTTGGAAATACCCTAACTTCTGATTTTCTCATAATGAAGACTTTGACACAGAGCTAATTCCCTTTGGAACTTAATAACTACTTCAATCGTTTTAATTGTAGCAATGTATTTTCATAGTAGCAATGTATTTTCATAATGTTTACTTAATCCAATATATCCAAAGTATTACCCACTATTAAAATGAGCTGTTATTAACTATTAATGAGCTCATTTACACTTTTAACGTACATCTATACAGAGTCGTTTGAAATCCAAGCACATTTTACATTTACAGTCTGTCTCTTTGGACTGTTCTAGCACCAACCAACCATGCATGGCTACCAGCACCCACGCTGCACAGCATGTCCCCAGCACGGTGTGTAACTAATGGCCAGCCAGGGATTCTTCACCTATGGCCTAGGAACATTCACAGGCACTTTGACTATACCTGTGTTTCAGTGAAATTGGCTTCCTTTATAAACCTAAGTACTAGGGCTAGAGGAATGGCTCAGCAGTTAAGCGCTTGCCTAGCAAGTGCTATGTGCTAGAGTTTGATTCCCTAGCACCACATAAGCTGGGCAAGGTGACATATGCCTGTAACCCCAGCACTCAGGAGGATGAGGCAGGAAAATTGCTATGAGTCCAAGGCCAGCCTGGGCTCCATAGTGAGTTCAGGACTAGCCTAGGCTATAATGCAAGACCCTGTTTCAAAAAAGAAAATTTAAAAAACTAAATAGTGATTGACCTTGAAGGTTATTTGGTGAAGTCAAGGACAATATCATCTTTAAATGCTAAGCACCATGTATACAGAAAAGAAAACGTCCAATAAACGAAGATGAGTACAACTCGGGGCAGGAGGAATGGCACAGCCTGTCTTCAGCCCAGACAAGTACAAAGTGATTGCCTTGCAAACACAAGACCCTGAGTTCAATTCCCCAGCACTATATAAGCCTGGCATGACGGCATATGCCTGCAAACCCAGTACTTGGGAGGCTGAGGCAAGAGGACTGCCGGAAAAAAAAGAGGGGGCGGGGGGAGTGGAGCTGGAGGAATTGCTCAGCAGTTAAAGTGCTTCCCTAGCACGTGTTAAGTCAAGCACTAAACACCAGAGTTCGATTCCTCTGCACCATGTATGCTGGGCGTGGTGGTGCATGCCTGTAATCCTAGCACTCAGGAGGCTGAGACGGGTGGATTGCAATAAGTCCAAAGCCAACCTGGGCTCCATAGTGAGTTCAGGACTAGCCTGGGGTACAGAGTGAGATCCTATCTCAAAAAAAAAAAAAAAAAGGAAGGAAGAAAATTAAGTCAACTCATTTACATAGCAGTGTAGCATCATAAAAGTAACATCAGCATTTTTTTGTTTGGGTTTTTTGTGTTTTGCTTTTGCTTTTGATAAAAGGTCTCACTCTCTCGCTCCATAGCCCAGGCTGGCCTTGGCCCAGGCAACCCTCCTGCCTCAGCCCCTCGAATACTGGGATCACAGGCGTGTACCACTATGCTCAGTTTATGTGATGCTGGGAAATCGACTCTAGGGCCTTGCCTAAGCTACACATCCAGCCCCTCAGATTTTTTTTTCTTGAGACAGCGTCTCACTCCATAGCCCAGCACGGTGGTCCTGAACTCACTTTGGAGCCTAGGCTAACCTTGGCCTCCAGCAATTCTCCTGCCTCAGCCTCCCGAGTGCTGGGATTACATGAGCCACCATGTCCAATTTATGTGGTGCTGGGGAATGAACCAGGGCATTGCTCTTGCTAGGCAAGCGCTTTAATCGCTGTGTCATTCCTCCAGGGTCCCTTGAGTGTTTTAAGCAAAAGAAAAACTATCCTTACCATGAGACTGTATCGAAATGCTTATCAAATTAAAGAAAGACTGCTGAAAAAAAATGTGGGCATCTTTTTACATATTGTCAGTTTTCTGGATGACTGGTTCCATTTCAAAGAGACAGGAAAACTAACCAGCTAGTGTTGCAGATATTCACACTACTTTAAATGTGTCCTCAGGCTAGAGAAACAGTCTAGTGTTTAAGGCATCTGCACAGCAAGCAAAAGGCCCTAAGTTTGATTTCTCAGCACCATGTGAGCCTGGCATGGTGGCACATGCCTGTAATCCCAGCAGTGGGAGACTGAGGCAGGAGGATTGCCACACTGAGTTCAAGGTCAGCCCGGGCTACACAGTCAGCTCAGGACCAGTCAGGACTACACAGTGATACCCTGCCTCAAATAAATAAATAAATAAATAAATACATAAAGTGTCCTCTCTGTCAGTGACAGAGCATCTGAGATACTAGCAGGATGCTGATTTGAAAGGCAGTCTACACTACTGACCAGCAAAAAGGGCCAATCCAATCAGAATTTGGACTAAGAGTCAGTGCTTGAGTGTTGGCAACAAAAAGAGAGATCTTAAAAGCACCTATTTTCAGCCCAGACAAGTCTAAGGAAAACAGATTCATGTAGATTATAAAAGCAGAAATTAATCAGGAACTAGAGCCTAGAAATATGGTTATTTCATACCACCTATAATATAGGTTGATTGCTTTCCTTCAGTTCACTACCAAAAATCAAGAAGCACCGCATGAATGACCATAGAATTGAAAATAAGACCAAAAGCCAAAAAAACCTGAGCATCTGAACCCACTCGAGACCCAAACCAAACCGAGCTTTTGTAGAAAGCCCCCAGGCTGTATCAGAGAAGACAAAAGCCACACATTTTACCACATTCTCAAGAGGGTCTCTGGGTTGGAATGGGCACCTCCCTGGCAAAGCTGCCTCCTACCTTCCCCGCTTGGCTCTTCTTTGTTAGGATGACTTCATCCCCCACCCTCAAATGTCTGAAACCCTCTTCTGTTCTTCTGTCCTGTGAACCCCCAGTCATAGCTCATCTCAGAGTCCTTCTCCCCGTAAAAGCTCGGATTAAGGGCTGGTGGTGTGGCTCAGTGGTAAAGCACTCGCTTGGCATGGGGAAGCCCAGGGTTTGATCCCGGGCCAAACTAAACGGGAGCAGGGACTGGGTGGACTAGAATGAATACAATTATAGCTGTCTTCTTAATACTTCCACAACAAATACTCAAAAAAATGGCAGAAAAAGGAATCTTGAGCGGACAGCTGTTTTCCTCTTCATCTTAAAATAGAATGCAGGCTTATAGTTTGTGTTCTACAATCCACTTCTCCTTCCTTCTCTTTTTTGAGGGGCTGCCAATAGATGGTGTAATTTGGAAAAGAAGAGATACACGCACAGAGCTTAACAGAGACCCAGTGGGGACACACGAGCCTCTGCTTGCAGCGTACGGCACGGTGCACTAGCTGCAGTTTGGGGCTGCAGTACAGATCACTAGTCGTGCTCTGCCGGGCTAGGTCCCGCTGAGTGCGCGGAGCAGCAGGGAATGCACCATGCCTCCCCTCCCGGGCCTCTGCACCCCACAAAAGCCCCTTCCCGTCTCCCCTTCTTCCCATCCCTTACTCTATCCATCAAGTGATTCTGTCTCTCCCCCTCCATCTGTCTCTAAAACCTGTCCACCTTCAGATTCCCACTGCTTCTCGGCCCTTGAACGAGTCTGTGCCAGCTGCACGTTTTGGAAACGACAATTTTATGGCATCCAGACCAGCGACCCCTTAGGTGCTGCGTCCTGCCTTCACCTCCATCTCTGGTTCCTCCTCCTCCTCCTCCTCCCCACCGGCTCTTGGGGTAAAGAAAGGCTGCTCCCAAACGCACAATGGTTGGCACTGCGCGCAGGCCGCTTTTGAACCAAAGAGACCCCGGACACTGGGGTGGCGCGGGGGTCAAAGGGTATCCAGGCACGAGGAAGAGAAGCGGCGGTGTAGCACCCCGCGGTCAAGCCCGTGATTTCCAGGACCCTGGGCGCAGAGGACGACGGCGCGTTCCCAGCCCCATCATCCACCGCCGCTCTCGTCCCTCCACGGACCTGCGCGGGAGTGAAGCGATCGCTCGCCCCTGTGTGCGCGGCCGCCGCCAGCGGTTGGCAGTGCAGGAACGTATGGCCGGGCAGAGGCTCCGGCCCCGGGGAAGGGGGCGAGCCAGGTGCAGGGCCGCGTCCTGGGGACAAAGATGGTAGTTGACCACATCACGGTCCCGGAACGCGGCGCCGGCCCGCACCGCTCCCGGCGCTCGGGACCCCACGCTCCGGGAAGACGCCCGGCGCGCCCCTGCCGGCTGCCCTGCCAAGCCCGCACCGTGCGGGACGACGGGCGCGGCGACGCCAGACCACCCCTCGGCAGGGACCCTGCTCTCCACGACCCCCACCCCGTCAGGGGCTCGGGTCCTGACGGAGGTGGCCCCCCATGCACCCCGCGGCGGCGGCACCTGTGCGGGTCCTGGCAGCGGGAGGCGGATCCCGGGCTCAGCCGGACACCCCCATCCACGGGCCGCGGCGCGAGGCCGGAGCGCAGCGCAGCGGCGGCGACGAGCCAGCAGCCAGGCAGCCAGCGAGCGCCCCCCGCCCCTTCGCAGCCCGTGGCACCCGGCGGCGTCCCGCCCCCGCCGCCCCGCCCGCGCCCCGCGCGTCATCCTCCCGCGGACGGTGCGGGCCCTCCTCGGAGCACGTGGGCCGGCCATGAATATTGATGAATTACTTCGATCCCCACCTCCTTAGCACGGGCCTTCTGCTCGCCGCATGAATATTCACAATTCCGAGATGCGTGCGTGCGTGCGTGCGCTAACTACCAAGATGGTTACCTCACAGGCTCTCTATAAAAATAGGAGCCGCTGGAGCAGGAAGATGCCGGCCGACCCTTGCTGCTGCGCGGCTGGCTGAAGGGGGGTTGGACAGGAATGTCGTCCACCCCAAACGGGATCCGGTTCTCAAGCCAGAGGTGAGGCGACGAGCGGAGCACTTCTGTCACCCAGAGGTGCAGGGTGGGAGCTGGGAGCCGGCTGAGGAGTCTGCGCTTCGGGGACTTGAGATAACACAGCTCAAGAGGCAGAAAGAATACGCAAGGCTCGCGCGGCCTCGGGAACGTCTGTTCCCGCCCTGCTCGCGGATGTCGCCTCCTGTGCCCACGCCCGCGCTCACAGATGCAGCCGCCGGGAGCGCTCTCCTGGCCCGCATACAGGCCGTGGAGACGGAGCGCAGGAAGGAACGTGCCGCCTGGAGAAACCCAGGTGCTTTTGTCCGACGACGGTATTGTCCGCGGAGCTGAGGCTTTCTCCTGGAAGGGGGAGGAGCCTTTCCTTAGCTTGTTTACGCCATGTTTGCAGAAACATTTCTGTCCCGTGAGACGAGAGGAATGCCCTTCTGGTGGCATTAACCGGAGGATTTCTTATTAGAGAAAAAGGAGCAGGTAGTTAAAACATCCCAAGTCTGGTTTTCTGGGGACACCCCCAGTTCTGTCACCTTGGGAGAGTTACCCTCCTGGGGCTCATTTCCTCACACATAATGAGTGTAATCGTAGCACCCACTCCTGAGACCTGTTATGAGATTAAAAGAATTAAGATGTGTAATAATACTTAAGTACAAATCTTGGCCAACTCTCTTCTTTAGCTGAAGGTTAGGGTACCCTATACTAGAGGCAGCTTTTTTCTCCAGTAGTAGGGACTGACTCCAAAGCCTTCACACTGAACTATGTCTCTGGCCCTTTATTTTGACAGTCTTTCAAAGTCTCAAAGTTGCCCAGGGTGGGCTCAAACTTGCGGTCCTCCTGCCTACTTCTGTGTACCACCACTCTGAACCAGAAACCGTTCTGAGAAAGGCTTCTGAGGAAGTCCTGCAAGTGATTAAACAGCTTGCTCTTTGAAAAAACTCTGGCTGAAACCCCAGGGTTTCACTTACTAGCCAGTGTCCTTGTACAAAGGACTCCTATCAGGTTTTTTTTTTTTTTTTTTTTTTGAGACAGGATCTCACCCTGTAACCCAGGCTGCCCTTGGACTCATGGCAATCCTCCTGACTCAGGCTCCTGAATGCTGGAATTACAGGCATGTGCCACCGTGCCTAGCTTTATGTGGTGCTGGGGAATTGAACTCAGGGACTTGTGCTTACTAGGCAAATGCTTTGACCACTGTCATTCCTCCAGCCCCAGTTTTCAGTTTGTAAAATAGGCATTCTCTTTCAATATTGTTTTGAGATAAGGTCTCACTGTGCAGCCCAGGCTTGCCTCAAACACGTAACAATTCTCTTATCTCAGCCTCTCGAGTGCTAGGATTACAGGCATGCACCACCATGCCAAGCTAAAAAATAATATGGATTCTAATATCTACTACAAGGTTGTTATGCAAATTAAATAATATAATGCATGTAAGTTGCTTAACACAATGCCTGGCCTATCATAAGAGGACTCAAAGGAACAGGATCTGAAGACTTGTGGTCTGGGCCTGGGATGAGTATGTCTTAACATGGGCCTACATTATTCTTCCAGTAAACATTTACTTTGTATTTATATAACATAAAATTTACCATTTTAATTGAGCCTGGTGTCACAGGCCTGTAATCCTAGCTCTATGACAGCCTAAGTAAGGCAAGAGGATCACAATTTTGAGCATAGCCTGTGTGACTTAGTGAGACCCCCATCTCAAAAATAAAAAATGGGCTACAGATGTGTCGCACTGGGAAGGCCTTGGGTTCAATCCCCAATACTGAAGAAAAAAACATGTACAATTCATTGTTATTAAGAATATTCAAGGCTGAAGGAATGGCTCAGCATTAAAGCACTTGCTTAGCAAGCACTACATTAAGCACTAAGTACCCGAGTTGATTCCCCAGCACCACATAAAACCAGGCGTGGTGCACACACCTGTGATCCCAGCACTCGAAAGGCTGAGGCAGGATTGCCATGAGTCCAAGGCCAGCCTGGGCTCCATAGTGAGTTCAGGTCCAACCTGGGCTACAGAGTGAGACCCTGTCTCAAAAAAAAAAAAAAAAAAAGTGTGGAAAAAAGAAAAGAAAAAAATTCAAATTGTTTTGCTGCCACTGTTCACCTGCAGAGCAAAACTTTGGTATGATCTCACAAACTATACTCTTAAACAATAATATCCTACCACTCCATCCATCTAGGCCCTAATACCAACTATTCTCTCTTGCTTTCTTTTTTGCGACAAGGTCTCACTCTAGTCCAGGCTGGTTCTGAACTCACTATGGAGCCCAAGCTAGCCTTGAACTCAAGGCAGTCCTCCAGCCTCAGCCTCTGGAGTGCTGGCATTACAGGTATGTGCCACCACATCCGGTTTGTGTGTTGTTGGGAAATCAAACCCAGGGCCTGTGCTTGTTAGGCAAATCCTTTAATGGTTGAGCTACATTCTTAGCCACCCCTTCCTTTCTTTTTTCTTTTTAGACAGTCTTCTAGCATAGTCCGGCTGGTCCTGAGCTCAGGTTGGCTTGAAACAGCAATACTCTTGCCTCAAATGTGCACAAAATATCCAAATTCATTGTAAACACTATGTATTGCATATGTATATTAATAAAAATAGTCGGAAAAAATAGTTCTGCTTCAGCCTCCCAAGTGCTGAGTTCACAGGCAGGTGCTACCACAGCCAGCTAATTTTTGTGTGAGACTGAGGGATTAAGCCCAGCACCTTGAGTATTCTAGGCAAGTATTCTAACTCTGAGGTGTGCCCCCGGAACCCCCAGCCCTTTTACTATTTTTGATTTTGAGACAGGGTTTCGCCAAATCACTACATTGTCTAAGCTTGGCTCATACTTGCAATCCTCCTGCCTCAGTCTCCCAGATTGCTGGTATTATAGGCGTGTACCACCAGACCTGGCCATTCCCTCATTCTTATAAATGGCTTTTTAAAAAAGGCTTTCAAAGCTACCAAAAAAAGACCCAATTTTTTTGTCATTATAGTATTGGGAATTGAATCCAGGCAGATCCATATCCCCAGACCATTTTTCCTTTTTATTTTGAGACAGGGTCTCACTAAGTCACTAAATTACCCAAGCTGGGCTCGAACTTGCCATCATCATCCTCCCAGAGTGCTGGAATTACAGGCCTGTGCCACAAGGCCTGTTTTAAAAAATGAATTTTTGAGATTAAAAATTCAGTGGTAACATCATATGTATTGAGGTCATTCATGTTTGTTCTTCCTTAGAAGGGTTCTTTCTGAACAAGGCAGTTTTTCATGACATTCTGGAAATGATCTACCGGGTCCTTACTGAAAACTTCCATCAACGACAGCCCAGGAAATAAATGAGCTCATACCCGCTAACGTTTCCAGACTTAGTTTTTCTGTACCTGGTAGTTCTCAGACTTCAACATTTATTTTAAGCTTCCATTCATCTCCATTCTTATTTCTTTCTTTACTTATTTATTTTGAGATAGGGTCTTGCTCTGTCGCCTAGGCTGTTCTTAGACTCAGGAAAATCCACCTGCCTCCACCTCCCAAGTGCTGGTATTACAGGTATGGGCCACCACACCCAGATTTATGTTGTGCTCGGTAATTATCTCAGGGCCTTGTGCTTGCAAGTGCTTTAACTGCTGTGCCATTCCTCCAGCCCTTTGTTCTTATTTCTTGCGTTAATTAAAAGCCCGAGAGAAAGATCTTCAAGGGGGAAGTACTTAAGGGTGGGCTGCAGCAGCGGTGGAGAACTTGGTATAAGGGTGGAGAACATAGTCACCGGCGCTAGCAACCAACTGCTTAGCATAGTATGGCCCATTACCATGCTACACAATAAAAACCCCTAGACAGCAAGCCACAAGGGCAAACCACATTTCCGTGTCCCCTATCTGGCTAGCAGAAGCTTTTACCGTATCTTTCTTTCCCCTTTTTTAAGTTTCCCAATAAAGCCTTTTCTTCACAACCAGCAATAAATAAATAAAAGCCTAGACTTGCGGGCTGGAGGAATAGCACAGCAATTAAAGCTAACGACCTCCCTAACAAGCAGAAGGCACTGAGTTCGGTTCCCCAGCATCACATAAGCCAGGCTATATAGTGAGTTAAGAACCAGCCTCAACTACAGAGTAAGACTTTGTCTCAAAAAAGAAAAAAAAAAAAAAAAAAGGAGGCAACAGTATGGATATAAACAATAATTTCCAAGAATATTATGACAGTTACCAGATTGTCACCTGTTGTCATCTGATGAAAACCCAAAATACATGAGCTAGTTGCCAGATAGTATGGAAGACTGAGGTCCCTAAGATACTGGAAATTCCCTTAACTGTGAATGTGGTGGCAATTTCTGGTGGTGACAGGAAGAGAATTAGTTCAGAAAAGGAAAACCACAAATTTTAATAGGAAAATCAAGTTTTCATCATGTAGGAAGCCCATAGAATCTAGTGTCCTCCTTGGTCTCAGCGGCAGAGGTGAGGTGACAAAAGGGACGTCTCACCTGGAAAGCCACGGAGTGCCCACGCTGCGGGCCTGAGGCCCCCACCCTCAGGTGTCACCCTGCGGCAATGTGGCCACCCTGCCCAGCACAAGCGAAAGTGCGACTAGAGTGCCGAGGCAAAGGAATGAAACACCATGGGCAGCGGTCAAGTGAGACTCCTCAGAATCGTGTACCGCAGACTCAGGCGTGGATTCTGCCAAGGAACAGCACCAGAACCCAGAAGAGCAGCTGTTGGGTCATCCAGTTCATCCTGAGGATTTCAACTGTCAGTTACAATCAATGTTCTGGTTTTAAAAGAGAAAAAAAGAATCTACAGTGGGGCACAGCTCAGCGATTAGAGCACTTGCCTGGCATGGGCACAGCCTTGGGTTCGTGTCCGCAGCACCACAAAAAGATTAGCTGCTGGTGGTGGCACACAACTGTAATTCTGGCACTCAGGAAGCAGAGGCAGGATAATTACCATGACTTTGAGGCCAGCCTGGGCTCTATAGTGAGTTCAAAACCTGCTTGGACTACAGCAAGACCCCACCTCCAAAAAAAAAAA
>PVKB01000648.1:192417-265888 GCA_004027205.1 Ctenodactylus gundi | reverse complement strand
CTTTGGTACTAATTGAAATCTTCAGAGTGTATAAACTCCTGAGGACAGACTCGTCCCCCACCATCTCAGACGGCACACCCAGGTGTTCGGAAATGTGATGGTTCAGAAATGAACTTCAGAAAATAAAAATGCCAGAGAACATTGCCATTTCTGTCCATCAGTCTAGATAAATAAAAATCAGTTAGCACCAGCAAAACCCCCGAGCCCAGCATGGCCAAGCCAGTGCTGCACAAGGCCACAGCTGTCCTCTTTAGGGCCTCCAAATCAGGACAGCACATACAACGCTGTGAAAACGGTGAGCACAGAACTCGCAGTTTCCCCCAAGGTCTCATCTGCAGCTGTCAGTGTTACCCACCAAGTCATTTCAGCCAGGGTTGAAACAGGCCAATCTCTTCCGCATGTCACATCGTACAAGGTGAGCGCTTAACAACGCTGAACTCCGTGCCCTGAAGAGCACTGTGCTGGCTGCCGACAGGTAAAGTCGTTCTGACAGTCTTTGCTTGACTGAACTTCCATCAGGACCCTACACCTTCCCTTGGCCATGTCCATGCACTTCTTGTAAAATCCAGTTCTAGGGGTCGGGGCGGGGGGAGAGCACAGCAGTTAAAGTGCTTGCCTAGCAAGTGCAAGCCCCTGGGTTCATTTCCCCGGCATCCCACAAGAAGGGAGTGGTGAAGCATGCCTCTAATCCCAGCATTTGGGAGGCTAAGGCAGGAGGATTGCTGGGAGTTTTAGGCCAGCCTCGGGGTATGTCGAGTTTAAGACCAGGCTGGACTACAGAGAGAAAGCCCTATCTCAAATAAATTTTTAAAAATTCAGTTCTAGCAAGGACCCTGCTAAGTCAGTTTAGCAAAAACTGCCTCCTTGGGCTGGAGGAATGGCACAATCGTTAAAGTTCCTGCCTAGCAAGCACAAGGCCTTGAGTTGATTCCCCAGCACCACATATGCCAGGCACGGTAGTGCATACCTGTAATCCCAGCACTTGGGAGGCTGAGGCAAAAAGATTGCCTTAAGTCCAAGGCTAGCCTGGACTTCATAGTGTGCTCAGGACCAGCCTTGGCTATACAGCAAGACACTGCCTCAAAACAAAACCCTGCCTCCTCAATATCTGACCACTATCAATATTTTTTAAATTTAATTTTTATTTACGGGCCGGAGGAATGGCACAGCAATTAAAGCGCTTGCCTTGCAGCGCAAGGTCCTGAGTTCTGTTCCCCAGCACCACATAAATCTGGGTATGGTGGCACACTCCTGCAATCCCAGTATTTGGGAGGCTGAGGCAGGTGGATTGTCCTGAGTCCAAGTCTAGCCTAGGCTAACCCAGAGAGTCAGGACAAGCCTGAGCTACAGAGCAAGACCCTGCCTCAAAAAAAAAAAAAAAAAAAAAGAAATTAAAAGAAAAGAAATTGCTTATTTATGTATCACATCCCTTTCCCCTAACCCACCCCCTCAGGTACTCCCAAATCCCCTTTTCCTCACCACAAAGTCTACGTTATCACTTTCTTCCATCTCTTTTTTTCCCCGCAATGGTTTGGTTTTCTCATATTAGAGAAACCATGTGAAATTTAACCTTCTGTATCTGATTCATTTTGTTAAGCATAATTCTACCCAAATCCTCGTTCTCCACCATATTCTGGGTCAGGGATCCCCAAATGCCAGAGCCTTGGACTGGTACCCATCCCTGTCCTTGGAAGACCCTGGCCCCTAGGACAGAGGAGTAGCCAGCAGGAGTTGAGCAGCAGACAAACTTCACCTGTCAGCTAATCAGCATGCTATTAGGTTCTGCTGCTCCTGATTGACAGGAGGCAGAGCTTTGCTACCTGCGCCACCTCCTGCTGCTGTTCGCCATGTCAAAGTCATTCTCCAGCAACCTAGTGTGTAACAAGTCCACACTCCCGGCCGCTTCGTGGGGAGCATAGTCTTTAACTATGGCCCTGGTGTGGAAGAGGTTGGGAGCCACTGTCCCAGGGAATGTGGGACACATCCTCGCACTGGTCTGCCTTCAGCAAGAATTCTGCTAGGTGGGTGTAGCCAAATCTCTTTCAGCCTTGACATTTCTTAGTAACTTGCCATCCATTGACTTCCACCCTGCTCTTAGCTGGATTCCCATGGCGCATGCTGTATTTGGGATTGAACCCAAACTCTTCCTCCTTGCAAGCTCCCATTGCAGTGGCCTCTACACCTTTAGTGATGGCCCAAAGAACATCTGCCCAGTCAAAACAAAGCAAACCAAAATACTGCATAAAGTCAGCCTCTCATAAGAAGTTTAATAAGTGTCATTGAATAATTCTTTCTTTGATGGTTCCCTCAAAAGTAGGGAACAAATGATATCCTACAATTTTTTTTTTTTTTTTCCCTGAGGCAGGGTCTCACTCTAGTAGTGCAGGCTGGCTTCCAACTCACTGCAATCCCCCTGCCTCAGCCTCCCAAGTGCTGGAATTAGGGGCGTGCACCACTAAGCCCAGTTTATATTGTGCTAGGGAATTGAATCCAGGATCTTGTGCTTGGTAGACAAGTGTTATAACCACTGTGTTATTCTTCCAGCCCCTCTACAAAATTGACATGGTATGGTATTGCTGAGGAGGAAACTTCACTGTCAGCAATTGTTGGGATCCCTGGGCCATGGGAAAGTTGGTTCTGCAGAGTCCTGACTGTTGCCTTAGAAACACACAGAGCAGCTGGAGATGAATAGAGAACCAGAGCTTTGAGAGGCTGGGCAATCTGGGAACATTCAGAATCTGCATATTCAAACAAATCCAGATTCTTTCCATGTTAAGAATTCCCTCACTGGGGCCTGGAAGCATAGTTCGCTGGTTAGAACACATGCATAGCATGTGCGAGGTCCTAGGATCAATTCCCTAGCACCACATAAAAAAATTTAGCTGAGTATCGTGATGTAACACTGACCGAGCCCCTCGGTCAGTTAACGAGAACACAAGAGGGGGAGTGAGGATTGAAGAAAACTGGACTCTTGCAAGGGACGCTGCAAAAGACACTTTACTATCCACAGCCTTCCTTTTTATACACTCCTGAGCCTTCCCCCTTGTTAACAGAACAGTCCCGTGGTTCAACACCTGATCCAAATTTCAAGCAGAATAACACCTGACTTAAATTCCAGACAGTAAATGCTTCTTCGTGGAAAGGAACGTGGCCAAGGCCTGCAATGCTGAGGCTCTCGGGCCCCGAGGGCCCCAACATCTCCCCCTTTTTTATTTTTTAATGTAAAGTTTGGTGCGAGACTGTGCCTGTCTTAGGTTGTTCCTTACAGTCAGAACTTACCCATCATTGGACTACATGCAGCATGGCATGCATCCTGTCTTAGGTTGTCTTGAATGCAGAGAAATCTTACCCGTCTTTGGCTACCAGCCCAATTACACACCAAAACTGGGGGGTTTGCCACATAGCTTAAGACCATGAATGTTAGCGGCCAGAGTTTGTCCTTCTATTCCACTACAAACAATAAAAGGAAAAATCAAACATAAAATCAGTAACATTTGTTCCAGCACTATAACATGCGGGAAAAATCCAGCCAGAAGGGAAACATACTGAGTAACGACAGCAGTTTGTGCTGCATCAATATGCAACAATTTCAGCAATAATTAGTTCAACTTAGGATGGCTCAATGCCTTTTCAAATTAACAGTAAATACATAATCAAATTAAATTGTCCATTATCTTGCCATGTAACATGGGGGTATTGACAGCCACTCCCAGTTTCCAAACATACAATTGTCTCTGTCCAAAATCAGACCACCACATTCCCATTGACAATGCACAATGCTGGAGTGGGAAGTGATCGAGGAAAAAGTATAAGAGGAAGAAGATATGTCCACTGGATTTGATCAGTCCAAGATATAGCAAGAAGTAGTCCGTTTTGTAATGGAGACAAAACCTTTTGACTACATCCTACAAACAAGGACTGAGGAGGAGTGGCTCCAGGTTGTATCAAAGCCACCAAGGGATTCTCGGGACTCGATGGCATCAGAGAATCAGCTTTAGCTTTATCCGTCATAAAAACATTTGCAGGGGCAGGCCAGTCATTGGCTGCCCCCACATCCTGATACATTGCGGGGGCAGAAGGAACTACTGACTTACAATCCCTGTTTTTAACCCTAACAACCTTTGTCCCTCATACAAAGACCAGGGACTAAAGGCATCAGTAGCATAAGAGCTTTTTATACTATCCCTAACCTTTTCCTGAGTATCTAAATGCATAGTTCCCTTCTCTGGGAACCATGGGCACAAACCTTTTATAAAGTTTAAAAATTGTTGCAACCCTTTTTTTTTTTTTTTTACTATTTCAACTCCCCGGGATCCCATCATTTTTCTCATCATGCATACAAACCACATTTCTTGTCCCATTTTATCACCACCCTTTTTACCTATTTGTCCTCTTTATTACCTATTTCTGAGTGCTCCTCTCTGGCGGTGTCCGTCACTGATTTTCCCCCGTGCTCGAGCCCCACGTTGGGCGCCAGATGACCGAGCCCGCTTGGTCAGTCAACGAGAACACGAGATGGGGAGTGCGGATTGAAGAAAACTGGACTCTTGCAAGAGACGCTGCAAAAGACGCTTTACTAGCCACAGCCTTCCTTTTTATACACTCCTGAGCCTTCCCCCTTGTTAACAGAACAGTCCCGTGGTTCAACACCTGATCCAAATTTCAAGCAGAACAACACCTGACTTAAATTCCAGACAGTAAATGCTTCTTCGTGGAAAGGAACGTGGCCAAGGTCTGCAATGCTGAGGCTCTCGGGCCCTGAGGGCCCCAACACAACACTTAAAATCCCAGCACCCAAGAGCGTGAGGCAGAGGGTTGTTGTGAGTTCAAGGGCAGCCCAGGCTACATAGTAAGTTCAGGACCAGCCTGGTATACAGAGCAAGACTCTGTCTCAGAAAAGGAGAGGGGAGGACTTAGCTCAGTGATTAAAGTGCACTCACAAAGCCCTAAGTTCGATTCCCCCAGCATCACATAAACCACATAAAAGTTAGCCTGGCGTGATGGTGCATACCTGTAATCCCAGCAGTCAGGAGGCTGAGGCAAGAGAATTGCCATGAATACAAGGCCGACCTGGACTATAGATCAAGACTCCGTATAAAAAAATTATTTTAATTAAAAAAGATTTTGCTGCCTAGTTATAATGATGGAAACAAGAATGAAATGCCACATTTATACCTCAAGGAAAGCACAAAAACTCCCTCACAGGGATGGGGAGTCCTCAGCAGTTAAAGCACTTGTCTAGCAAGCACAAGGCCATGGGTTCAATTCCCCAGTACCACATAAAGCTGAGTGCGGTGGTGCATGTCTGTAATTCTAACACTTTGGAGGCTGAGGCAGGATGATTGCCAGGTCCAAGGCTATCCTGGGCTCCATAGTGCCATAGTGAGTTCACGACCAGACTGGGCTACAGAGGAAGACCCTGTCTCAAATAATAATTTAAAAAACCTCCCTCACAAACTATTTGAAAAGATTACCACAAAATCTGATAGTACTCACTGGGGTTTATTTTAGTTTTGGGGTTTTTTCGGGGGAAGGAGGGCCGAGCCTTTGCACTGAGTTACACCCTCAGCCCTTTTTAAATTATTTATTCATCTTTATTTTTTAGCAGTCATAGAGATAAAAATCAACGGCCTTTGTATTGAACTACATCCCCAGACTGTTGTTTATGTTTTGAGACAGGATCTCACAAAGTTGCCTAGATAAGGCTCAGAAATAAGATCCTCTTGCCTCAGCTTTTCTGAGCACTAGGATTACAGCTGCACATCACCATATCTGGCTTTTTTACGTAGAAATAAAATCTCACTAAGTCACTAAATTGCCCAGACTGGGCTGGAATTTATGATCCTCCTGCCTCAGCCTCTGAGTGCTGGGTTTACAGGTATACCATGGTATTCAGCTGAAACTTTCTTTATAGCTAAAAGAAATTAATAGAATTTACTTTTTGTGTATATGGTAAAAAGGATCAAACAGGTCTTTCGCTGAGCTATGCTTCAGCCCACTTTATTTTTTAAGATAAGGTTTCAAGGCTTCAGGCATAGTTCAATAGTTAGAGTACTTGAATAGCAAGCTCAAGGCCTGGAGTTCAATTCCTGGCACCTAATAAACCGGGTGTGGTGGGGCACATCTATCATCCCAGCACTTGAGAAGCTGAGGTAGGAGGATTGCCATATGTTCAAGACCAGTGGCTACATAATGAGTTCAGAACCAACCTGGACAACAGAGCAAGACCCTATCTCAGAAAAAAAAAAAAAAAAAAAGAATATCAGAGTAGAAAGATAGGCAATGAAAAAAAAAAAGAGGGAGAGGCAGTGGTCAGATAGAAAAGGGGTGCACCTAGATACTAATTCCCCAACCCCATTCTGATATTCTAATATGTTACAATTCTAATATGTTCTAATATGTTACAGAATTTGGAGTTCATGCATTTACCAAAAAAAAGTTAAATTTTATGTCATTTGAATTTTTTTTTACCAAAATAAAATTTTAGAAAAAAGAAAGAAAGGAAAAAGAAAGGAAAAAAAGAAAAGGCTTCAACAAGTACTAAATTGCCCAGGCTGGGCTTGAATCTGCTATCCTCTTGCCTCTGCCTCCCAGGGTGCTTACTAGTATTACAGACCTGGGCCATCAAGATGGCTTTAAGAATTTACTGTAAATCCATTTTTTTCTTTTTTTTTTTTCTTGAGACAGGGTCTCACTCTATAATACCAGCTGGTCCAGAACTATGTAGATAAGACTGGCCTCGCACAGCAGTCCTCCTGCCTCAGCTTCTCAGGTTCTGGGATGATAGGTGTGTGCACTGGATTATGTTCACATGATGCTGGAGAATGAATCCTAGGCCTTGTGCATGCTAGGCAAGCACCCCTGAGCTATGCCCCAGCCCTAGCCCCGTGACCGTTGCCATGACAATGACCTGAAAGAATGATGAAGGGAAACCAATGAAAGGAGCCCAAAGCAGCAGCACCCAATTCCTGGAAATTCTGTGCCTATTGGCAGGGGGAAACCCATGAATATTCCTCCCCTCCTACTGGTTCCTTTTCCCTCTATTATCCCCAGTCACCCAGTCAGTGGAGAAGTGACTTGTGGATTTATCTCCCTTTTCTCCTGTTCTTGGCTAAGAATAAAATTCCTCACTGCTCAGTCTGTGTTTGGTCTTGTCATTTGTTCCACAATTCCAAAATGAAAAAAGGAACCAATTTAGGGCCAAAAATTGGCAACCGAGGCATAGATCGTATGATTCTATTTATATGAAATGTCAAGAATAGTCCAGTATCCAGAGGCACAAAGTACATTAGTGGCTGCCAGGAGCCATGAGGAGAGACAGCGATGCTGGTGAAGTTCCCCAGTTTTATTGAAGATGGTGAAAACGTACTAGCTGATAACTGTAATTCTAGCATTTTGGATGAAGCAGGAGATCGCAAGTTCGAGCCCAGCCTGGGCAATGTTGCAAGATCCTGTCTCAAAAACAGAAAGGGCTGAGGACATAGCTCAGTATGAAGGCCCTGGGCTCCATCCCCAGTACCACCAAACAAGCAAACAAATAAATGATAATATTAGGGGTCCCCATATTTCTCGATCTCCTTCTACCTAGTGGGAGCTTTATCCCCTTCTCTTGCCCCCTTCTATATTTTTCCTAATAAGTTGCCTGCTCTATACCTTGAAAAAATTTAAATTAGTAGCAGTAAAATTACTTCTGTGACAGTTGAGAGATTTTGCAGCTACACTAAAAGCCACTGGATTTTATAGGAATGATTGTGTGTGTGGTGGGGGGTAGAGCTGGGGATCCAATCCAGGGCCTTCGTACTGAGTTACATTACATCCCCACTATCTACCTCCCATTTGAGTTCTGAGACAAGGGCTGGAGTAATAGAACAGTAACAGAACAGCCTAGCAAATGCAAAGCTCTGGGTTCGCTTCCCTAGAACCACACTAAAAAAAAAAAAAAAAAAAAAAAACACCAATTAGCTGGGTATGGTGGTGCTTACTGAGACAGAGGGATGGTTTGAGTTCAAGGCCAGCCTGGGCTCTAAAGCGAATTCAGGACGAGCCTGGACTATGGAGTGAGACCTTGTCTCAATAAACAAACCAACACTGAGGCAGGTTCTTGCTATTGCTCCATTGTGTTTGATCTTTCAATCCTCCTGCCTCAGCCTTCTATCAGCCCTCTAGAATGCTAAGGTTATAGGTGTGTGCTTTCATACCTAAATGGGTCTTATACTTTAAAAGGAGGAAGACCGGAGGAATAGCACATTAGTTATAGTGCTTACCTAGCAAACACAAGGCCTTGAGTTTGAGTCCTCAACACTACATAGGTTGGGTGTGGAGGTGCATGTGTGTAATTCCAGCATTCAGTGAGTTCAGGAGCAGCCTGGACACAGAACAAGACTCTGTCTCAAAAAAGGGTGGGTTTTACAGCATAACATTATATCTCAATAAAAGTGTTATTTTTTAAAGGTCAATGCAACTAAGCAAGCAAACAAAAAAATTGATCAGATCTAAGATGATGCTATGAAACTACCCACATAGTCTTTTCTTTTTCTTTACTATTCCTGGCAGTACTAAGGGTTGAACCCATGGAACACTAAGTTGTCTCGTCAGCGCCCCTACCACACCTCCCTTTATGATACAAGTTCTCACCAACCTGCCTAGGCTGGGCTGAAACTTGCAATCTTCCTGATGCAGACTCTTTGAGGGCCAGGATTACTGGTGTGCTCCATTACACACAACCAGGCTGGTCCTGACCTAATGTGGAGCCCAGGCTGGCCTCAACTCAAGGCACTCCTCTTGCCTCAGTCTCCCAAGTGCTGGGGTTATAGGCATGCACCTCCCTCCCCATCGTGCCCTGCTAATTTTTATGTGATGCTGAGGGATCAAAACCAGGGTCTCATGCATGCTAGGCAAGCACTCTAATCACTGAGGTACAACCTCATCCTTAACCAGAGCCATTTCTAAAGAACTGGACAAGAGTAGCTTTCCTTATACACTTGGGTGAAAGAAACTCTATCTAACTTCAGAGTTTTTTTTGTTTTGTTTTGTTTTGTTTTGAGACAGGTTCTTGCTCTGCAGGCCAGCTAGTCCTGAGCACACTGGTATAGCCCAGGCTGGCCTTGGACTCAGGACAATCCACCTGCCTCAGCCTCCCAAGTGCTGGGATTATAGGCGTGAACCACCATGCCCAGTTTTATGTGGTGCTGGGAATTGAACTCAAGGCTTTAACCGCAGTGCCATTCCTCCAGCCCCACTTCAGAGTTTTTATCTCATTTAAATTTTTCCAACAGACAAAACGCTGGTGAAGCTTTATGGGAAAGATTGGGAGGTGCTGTTTTGCCAATGTCAGTTTCCTTCCCCGCTGAAAGCTCCCTGGGAGGGGGATTCATGTGAGCTGAATTTATTTTTTTGGGCTTCGTTTTTATTTTTCTGAGGCAAGGTCTCCCTCTATAGTTCAGGCTGATCTTGAACTCACTATGTAGCCCAGGATGACCTGGAACTCACAGCAATCCTCCTGCCTCAGTTTCTCAAATGCTGGGATTACAGGTGTGTGCTCACATGTCCAATTTATGTGGTACTGGGGAATTAAAGAGCATCTGCAAGCACTTTAACCACTGAACTGTGCTCCAGCCTCTGTCAGCTAAATTTGTACCTCTGTGCTCTAAGGGTCAGTCCTCTCCCAATTAGAAAACTCCCTCAGAGAGGGGTCAATGATAATTGTGTATTGGGAGGCTACAGTCAGATCAGATAAGTTCAAGTAAGATTCTTTTCCTGCGTCTGCCTTAGCTCACGTTTGCAGTTTAAAGTAATCTTTCTACCATGCTGGTGAGTCCTTGGTCCCTTTGTTTTCACTCTTACTACATTCTCAGCCATTTTCAACCTCATTGTGATGATTTATTTCCTCCTCTAGGTGCTATTTGAAAATTTCCTCATCCCCAGACATTTTTAATAAAAGGTTATTTTTATCTGGCAATCAAATGTGTCCAACCCGCTGGAGGTCACAGCCCAGTGGGAGAGCCTAGCATCCAGGGGCCCCGGTTCCAGCCTGGCCCCTGCCGAGCCCACAGCTCTGGGTGGTGGCTTGCCTGCAGTCCTGTATGTGAGATCATTCTCCCGCCTTTCCCACCCCTTCTCCTTTCCTGGTGCGGCTGGGCCACACTAGAAAAGAAAAGAAAAAACATTGACAAGTCTAGCTAGGTCTTGGCAGCCGGCTTGGAGTACAGCCCTCCCCCATTGCCCTCCTGAGCTGGGTTAAGGACAAGGTTTGCAACCCCGAAGTTTCTCCTTGGCATCCACCAGAGAGCTGAAGAACCAGCTGGTCCTCCTTCCTCCTCGCCTGTACTCAGCAGGTTGGAAAAGTTGCTTCCCCCGCCCTTCATCCTCGCGAACACAGTCCTCTCCTGCTTTCTTCCCCTCCACCTCCCTGGCTGTCTTTGCAGTGGCTGCTAGGTTGCCATGCCAATAAGGTTCCCATGGTTACTGGGAAGAGCTGCCGCATTCCCATAGGCAGCTTCCAGCTACCCAAAGAAAAAAGAAGACTGTAATTGCCCCCAGGGCACAATAAATAAATGAGGACAAAAGGGGTCTCAGCCCAGGAGCTGTGGGAGGAGCTTCAGGCTGGACCTTGGACCAAATTCTGCCATTTCCATTCAAGTTGTCTCTTCCCTAAACCTAGGGAGAGAGCTGCCTGGCACTGGGTCAAGTCCATTGTTTTGCCTAGTGTGGGGCCCAAATAGAGGCCACATTGAGAGAATCATGTTAATATGTAAATAACCCATGCATCTGTGGTCTTTGTCCAGCAAGGAAACTGGCGAATGCAAAGCACACTGTGCAGGGACCCTCCCTCCCGGTGGGATGTTCCTCCCTGGTGGACTATCTAAAGAAATCACATGTTTTGTTTTTTGCCAAAGTTTGTTAATATGTAAGTAAATACATTTTCCCCATTTTATTGATACATGTAAGTACAAAATTCAAAGTTTACATTGATCTTGAGCATTTTGTGCACATACAGTAAATATATTTTTATAAAAATTCAAACACAAAGCAAATAAAAAATATTCACAGTTCAGTAATTGAAATATTTATTCTTTTTTGTGTGGTCCTGAAGATTAAGCACAGAACCTTCCTGCTGAGTTACCACCCAGCACATTTATGATGTTTTTTTTTTGATCTCCACACAAGAAATTACTAAATCGCCCAGGGTTGGCCCTGAACTTGGAATCCTCCCATCTCCACCTCCAAGAGTGCTGGGATGATAGCCCTGAGCCACTAGCCCCAGCTTACGATATTTATTCTTTAAAAAATATAAACCAGTTCTGGTGGTGCACACCTGTAATCCCAGCACTCAGGAGGCTGAGGCAGGAGGATTGTCTTGTATTTGAGGCCAACTTGGGCTACAAAGTGAGTTCAGAATTAGGTTGTCCCACAGAATGACCCTATAAATAAATTAAAAGTTTCAACTTTTTATTTCTCTTTATTTTTAAGTAAAAATAAAAATATATAAAAATAAAACTATTTAAAATATTTACTTGTTTTTATTTATTTCTTTTATTTTATTTTTTGTGGTACTGAAAAAGGAGCCCAGGGCCTTCACACTGAGCTACATCCCAGATCATTTTTTGCTTTATTTTTTCATTTATTTATTTATCTTTGAAGCAGTGTCTCATTCTGTAGTCCAGGCTGGTCCTGAACTCACTATGTAGCCCAGACTGGCCTCGAACTCACAGCATCCTCCTGCCTCAGCATCCTGAGTGCTGGGATTGCAGGCGTGCACCACCACACCCAGTTTATGTGGTGCTGGGGAATCTAACCCAGGGCTTTGCTGTGCTATTCCTCTAGCCTATCCAGACTTTTTTTTTTTTTTTTTTTTTTTTTCTGATTTTGAGACAGAGTCTTGCTGATTCACTAGGTTTTCCAGGCTGGGCTCAAACTCGAGATTCTCCTGCCTGCACCCAGCAGAATGCTGGGATTTGAAGCCTGCACACAGTGCCCACAGTGCCCATCTCTCTCTCTCTCTCTCTCTCTCTCTCTCTCTCTCTCTCTCTCTCTCTCTCTCTCTCTCTGTTTGTTATTTTGGTTGGTTGGTTGGTTGGTTTGGTTTTTGTTTGTTTGTTTGTTTCTTGAGACAGGTTCTGGAGGCCCAGGCTGGTCCTGAAGTCACTATGGAGCTAAGCTGGCCTTGAACTCATGGGGTCTCAGCCTCCCAGGTGCTGGAATTACAGGTGTACACCAGCACACTTGGTTTATGTGGTGCTGGGGAATCTAACTCGGGTACTTAGCACTTGCTAGGAAAGTGCTTTAACACCTGAGCCATTCCTCCAGCCCTGATGTTTGTTTTTTGAGACAGGGTCTCTCTAGTCCAGGATGGCCCTGAACTTTATGTAGCCCAGGCTGAGCTCAAACTCATGGCAGTCCTCCTGCCTTGGCCTTGGAGTGCTGGCATTACAGGGTGTGCCATCAGACCCGGCTTCCTCCTGCTTTGGTACTTGTATACAATGGGTGACCATCAGATTAGAAAAATTAGAATTTCCATCTCCTCAAATACTTACCGTGTCACTGAGCTGTGTTGGGACTCTTCATGTTCCTGCCTGAAGTTCTGTGAGGGCTGGATGTATATCTTCATGCTAGGGCTTGCTCAGGGCCCAAAATCTGATTGCCAGGTCTGCAAAAAAATTTTTAAAAAGTAGTAAATCATGGTAAATTATAATCCTACCACTACGTTATAGAACACTGAGACTTTGTTTCTTTTAAAAAAAATATTTATTTATTTAGAGGCAGGGGCTCATTCTGTAGTCCAGGATGATCTTGAACTCACTATGTAGCCCAGACTGGCCTCAAACACATGGCAATCCTCCGGCCTCAGCCTCCTGCCTTGGCTTCTCAGATTATAGGTATGCACCACTACACCCAGCTACACCCAGTTTATGTGGCACTGGCAAGTCAAACCCAGGGCCTTGTGCTTGCTAGGCAAGTGCTCTAACTGCTGAGCTATTCCTCTAGCCCTGGAGACTTATATTTCTTCTGACTTTGGTACTTGATCAAGGCTATACTTTTTTTTTCTTTTTTTAAAGTCAGAGTCTCACTCTGTAGCCTAGGCTGGTTCTGAACTCAACATGGAGCCCAGGCTGGCCTTGGGACTCACTGCAATCCTCCTGCCTCAGCCTCCTGAGTGCTGGAATTACAGGTGTGTGCCACCATGCCCAGCTTATGTGGTGCTGGGGAATCGAACTCAGGTACTTAGTGCTTATCTTAGCACTTGCTAGGCAAGCATGTTAACCGCTGAGCCATTTCTCCACCCCAACTTTATACTTTAAAAAGGTAAACCAGACTCAATGGCATAAACCTATAATCTAGCACTTTCAGAGTCTGACACAGGAGGATCACAAGTTCAAGCCCAGGCTGAGGAGCTTACTGAGACTCATTCTCAAAAAATAATAAAAGAAAAAGAGAAACAGAATTACTATATGACTCAGTAATTCTATTCACATACATATATATGTAATTATATACAAGAGAAATAAAAACATGCCATATAAACTTGTACACAAATGTTTACATTAGCATTATTCATAATAGTAAAAATATTAAAAAGTCAAATATGAGTTGATAAATAAAATGTGGTATATTCATAAAATTAAATATTAGTCACAAAAAGAAATGAAGTGTTTATGCATGATATAACATGGATGATCCTCAAAAATATTTTTTTTGAGACGGCATTTCACTATGTAGCCCAGGCTGGCCTCAAACACATGTCAGTCCCCCTGCCTCAGCATCCCAACTGCTGGGATTACAGGCATGTGCCAATAAACCCAGCTTATGTGGTGCTGGGGAATCAAACTCAGGACCATGCACTTGCTAGGCAAGTACTTTAACTGCTGAGCTACACCTCCAGTCCCAATCATAAGTTTATATAAAGGGGCTGCAGGAGTGGCTCAGCAGTTAAAGCGCTTGCCTAGTTAGCACTACATCAAGTGCTAAGTACCCGAGTTCAATTCCCCAGCACCATATAAGCCTGGCGTGGTGGCACACGCCTCTAATTCCAGCACTCATAGGCTGAGGCAGGATTGCCATGAGTCCATGGTCAGCCTGGGCTTCGTAGTGAATTCAGGACAAGCCTGGGCTACAGAGCAAGACCATTTGAGGCAAGACAAGCATGGTGACACATGGCTGTATTCTCAACACTCTGAGACAGGAGGAACACAAATTCGAGCTCAGCCAGAGCAACTGAGACCCCGTCTTCAAGGAAGAAAAAAAAAAAGAGGTCGGGGAGAGGGGAAATAGCTTAGTGGTTAGAACATTGCCTAACATGCCCAAGGCACTGGGTGTGATCCCCATGGTCACATAAAAATTAACATAGCATGGTGGCACATGCTTATAATCCCAGCACTCTGGAGGCTGAAGCCTGGGCTACATAGTGAGTTCAAAACCAGCCTGAACTACAGAGTGAGACACTCTCGAAAACAAAACAAAACAAAAAAAGCTGGGGATGAATCTCAATGCAAAAGCCCTGGGTTCAATATTCACAGTACTGTAAAAAGATGCTATAAGCATATTATGTAATATATTTTATAATGAGTTTACTCTGAGTGAGTTCCTAGATAGTTTCAGAAAGGGGCTGGTTACCCAGGTATGATGAGGGGATTGGAACTTTCAACCCTACCCTGACCCCCAACCTCAGGGAAGGACAGTTGGGTGAGAGATTGAGTGAATTATTAGTCAATTATTTTAATCAATCATGCCTACATAATAAAATCTCCATATAAATGCCTGGGTCACGGTGATCTGAGCTTCTAGGTCCGCAACACATCCCTGTGCCAGTAGGTGGCACCTCGGAGACAAGCGCATCTCCGTGTTTGTTCCCGAGTTGTATCCTGTAGGATAAACCAGGACACATACGTAAAGTTCACCTGAGTTCTGGGAATCGCTGCAGCAATTACCAAATCTGAGACTGTATCATGGGAATTCCTAATTTATACTGTTCAGTTGGAAGTACTGATGGTTTAAGAGTTTTGATTGTTCCAAGAAGTAGAGGTGGTTCTGTGGGACTCACTCGGCCTTTAAAATTGGGGGATCTGGTACTAACTTTAGATAGATACTTCCAGAATTTAATTTTAAAAAGAATTTAATTGAGTTTTTTTGAGACAGGGTCTCTATTGTCCAGGCTGGTCCTGAACTCACTGTGTAGCACAACCTGGCTTTGAATTCACCGCAATCCCCTTGAGGCAACCTGCCTTGACTTCCTGAGTGCTGGGATTACAGTCATGTGCCACCATGCCCAGTTTATGTGGTGCTGGCGAATCGAATGAACTCAGGGCCTTGCACTTGGTAGGGAAGCACTCTAACCACTGTTCTATTCTATGGATATTTGATTCTAATTTCATTGTACTTGAGCTGCTTCATAATTCTGCAAATTGTAGGTAACTGAAAGGAGTTACTTACAATTATAGCACCTGCCTACAAGCTCAAGGCTCTATGTTCTATTTGCCACCACCACATACACTGGACGTGATGGCGCATGCCTGTAATCCCAGCACTTGGGAGACTGAAGCAGGAAGACTGCTGTGAGTTTGAGGCCATCTGAGCTACATAGTAAATTCAGGACCAACCTGGACTACAGAGTGAGACCCTGTCTCAAAAAAAAAAAAGAAAAAAAGAAGAAAAATATTTCTTACTTCCAGACAGGCAAATTAATAATCTTATCAGATGAAGTTTCAGTTAACTTCTCACCTATACTTTATTTATTTATTTATTTATTTGTTTGTTTGTTTTGAGACAGGGTCCTGCTCTGCAGTCCAGGCTGGTTCTGAACTTACTAAGTAGCCCAGGCTGGCCTTGAACTCATGGCAACCTTCCTGCCTCAGCCTCCCGAGTGCTGGGATTACAGGTATGTGCCACCACACCCAGTTTATATGGTGCTGGAATTGAGGACCTTGAGCTTGCTAGGCAAGCACTTTAACCACTGAGCTATTCCTCCAGCCCCTCCACAACTCTTTTAAGAAAAAAAGGCTAATTACTAGCCATTATTAATTCATCGTGGCTAAGTGTAGTGGTGCATGCCTGTAATTCCTGTGCTTGGGAGGCTGAGGCAGGACATTTGGGAGTTCAAAATTGGCCTGGATATCCTAGTGAGACCATGTCTCAAAACCTTTTAAGGACTGGAGGAATAGCACAGAGATTAAAGCACTTGCCTAGCAAGCACAAGACACTGAGAAACCAGGTTTGGTGGCACAAGTCTATAATCCCAGTACTTTGGAGGCTGAGGCAGGATGATTGTCATGAGTTCAAAGCCAGCCTGGGCTCCCTAGTGAGCTCAGAAACAGCCTTGACTACAGAGCAAGAACCTATTCCCCACCTCAAAAAAATGTTTAAAGTCATTTCAACAGTCCTTTATTCTGTATAAATCTGTGGTCTGGGGGCAGGAGGAATGCTCAGGGGTTAAAGTGCTAAGTACCCAAGTTTGATTCCCCAGCACCACATAAATCGGGCTTAGTGGCACACATCTGTAATCCCAACACTTGGGAGGCTGAGACAGGAGGATTGCCATGAGTTCAAGGCCAACCTGGGTTCCACAGTGAGCTCAGGACCAGCCTGGACTACACAGCAAGACCCTGTCTCAAAAGAACCAAAAAAAAAAAAAAAAGATAAAACAGAAAAAAAATCTGTGGTTGAAGCCAGGCAGGGTGGAGCACACCTGTTATCCTAGCATTTAAAAGGCTGAGGTAGAAAGATTGCTGTGAATTTGAGGCCAGCCTGGACTACAGTGATACCTTGCCTAATAAATAAATAAATAAATAAATAAAATTCTGGAGATGTAGCTTACTGCAAAGGCCTGGATTGGATCTCCAGTACTGAAGATAATAATAATAGTAGTACTGATAATAAGGGGGCTTTTTTGTTTTCTGAGGAAAGTCAGGAACTTAGGGGTAGCTTTTATTGGGCATCTATAGATGCCCAACTGGTAACTAAAAGAAAACTTGACCTTGGTTATATCTTTTATTACCTTAAAGATGTGGATTAGATGTTCGCTTAGCTCTCCATATAGTCATGTTAATTATTTAGGCAGTGTCTGCCTAAAAGGTATTGGCTCAGAGTCTCGCTCAGTGTGATGCTGGGGGATCAAGCTCAGGGCCTCATTCATGCTAGGCAAGTGCTGCAACCACCGAGCTACATCCCTGTGTCTAAAAGTTGGCAGAATGAAGCTGATTTACATATCTTACATTCCTTCAAGAATAAGGACATGGGGCTGGAAGAGTACCCTGAGTTTGATTCCCCAGCATCACATAAACCCAGCGTGGTGGTGCAGCCACTCACACCCGGAATTCCATCACTTCAGCACTGGGGAGGCTGAAGCAGGAAGAATGCCTTGTGTTCAGGAACAGAGTGGGCTAAAAAGACTGAGGACAAGCCAGGCATGGTGGCACACACGTGTAACCCCAGTACTGGAGAGGCTGAGGCAAGAGGATTGCTGTGAATTCAAGGCCAGCGTCGGCTACTTAGTAAGTTCAAGAACCAGCCTGGACTACAGCGTGAGACCCTGTTTCAAAAAAGAAAGGCAGAAGGGAGCTGGCAATCCAGCTCAGCGGGAGGGCGCTTGCCCAGCCTCCGTGAGGCCTTGGGTTCCATCGCTAGAACTGAGGGGGGGGAATTTATTTTGCCTTCCTTTTGATATCATGCCACAAAACTGCCTCCTCTGGATATAACCGGACTCGTGGGAATGGAGATGAAAATAACTTCTTTCTTTTTACCACAACCATCACGTTGTTACCAGAGCACACGCAATACATCCCACTTGAACCGCTGTTGGCTCTACTTACCACATTTAGTGAAACTTGTCCTACACCGGCATTGTCCAGCAACCTTTAATAACAGGATGTAATTTCGGAACAGAAAGTACCAAATACTCCAAGGCGACCCCTATTTTGTTGTGATTGCTTAATAGGATTTTAGGAAGCCCAGCAACACAGTCGACAGAAAGATGGAGGGCTCGAAGGGGGATCAGAGCGGAAGAGGGGAGTGCGCCCCCTCGCGGCCGCCGGGGGGAACTCGGCGCTGGCGCCTCCGCGTAGGGCGGGCGGAACTGGAAAAGAAACTACGTTTCCCAGGCTTCACCGCTCCCAGTCCCGCCCCTTCCGCAGGGATCCGCCCCTTCCAGTCCGGCACCGGCCCTCCTTCTGCCGGGGCCCGCCTTCCCCGGCGCCGTGCTTGGTGCCCGCCCGACTTCCCAGCGGCCCTGTGCAGCCCGGGCATGCCCAGTGCGGGCGCACTGGCCCCGGCCTGGGAGCGCCCCGGCGGAGCGGGCTGCCGGGCGCAGAGCTGCCGAGCTGGCCGGCGGTGGGCGAGGGCGCTGCCGGGTAGGTGCGGGCTGCGGCGAGCCGGGCCTCGGGTCGCTGTCGTGGGGTCTGGGCGCGCGGGCGCTGGCGGGGCCGGGAGGGTTCTGTGAGGTTGCCGCCGGAGCTGCGGAAAGGACCCGGACGGGAAGGATCTCCCGGCGGGAAGTGGCCGGCGTGCGCAGGCCAGGCCCGGCGGCGGGCAAGGCCCGGGCAAGCCCCTGCCCAGGTGCGCGCTGCCATCTACCTCTCCGTGTGGTCCGTAGCGAGTGTGGTCCACACCTCGGGCACTGCTGTCGCTGGGGACGGGGGCCGGGTTTCAGGCGCAGTACCCGGGAGCTGTGGGGTGACGGGTCCGAGCGGACCCCGGAGCGCGGGGTGGCGGTCCAGGGAACCAGGTGAAAGGTGAGGTTGTTTACCTTCTCTGTACCTGGAGTGGAATGCGCTAGCTTCCTGCTCCCGGGACCTGGGTTCAGTGTAGAGATTGCAGGATTGTGCCTCAGTAGATGACTTGATCTGTTTTGTTCTAATAATTGTCGAGAATTTAATGGCCAGCTGCATTTTCAAGTTTTAAGAAAGATTATTTGTCCGTGAGGTGTTCGGGTTAAACAAGAAGCCTCATTGCAAAAGTCCCAACCAAGGGTTAGAACATTCGGGTTCTGAAGTTTGCTGTCGCCTTCTTTCTCTTGCTGTGGCTTTAGCAAGCCACGTGACTTCTAGGACTCGGTTTCCCCACCCGTGAAGTGCTATGAACTAGTTACATGTTAATTTACCCAGCTGTAGGATTCCTATGTGCCTTTTAGTCTGTGTGTGATCTCAACTTGTAACCAGTTATTTTTCTTTTTTGACAAGTTATTGTTTTCCTCAGTGTCAAACTGACTAACGCACGCAAATATTCCTGCAGGATGTTAGAATCTTGGTATAAAATTGAAGTGACTTGCCCTTCAAAAGCCACTGTTAGTAGGTACCCGGCCTGTTGGTACATGCAAAATCCAGGTATTTACTGGCCAAGGTTCAAATGACATAGGACTCTGAACTAGTAAATGGACCTCCTTACACCCCCACGTGGGTGCATTCAGTACTGGGATTATATGCACATGAATTTTAAGTCTTTATTCTGTTGCTGTCTGTACTAAACTATGGTTGGAGGCATAGCTCAGTGGTTAGAATGCTTGCCTAGCTTGTTCGGGAGTTCAGTCTTCCGACATCACCTAAAAATTAGCTGGGTGTGGTGATAAACGTATGCAATCCCAGGATTTGAAAGGCTGAGGCAGGAGAATTGCCATGAATTTGAAGCCAGTTTGGGCCACAAAGTGATTAGAGGACCAGCCTGGACTACAGAGCAAAACCCTGTCTCAAAATAATATAATAAAATAAGAAATCTTTTGCTGGCTTGGACCCAGGCAGTCCTCCTGTCTCAGCCTCCCCAGTGCTGGGATTACAGGTGTGTGACACCCCACCCAGTTTATGTGTTGCTGGAGAATCGAACTCAGTACTCAGCACTTGAAAGCACTCGAATCGCTGAGCCATTCATTCCTCCAGCCCCTAAAATAAGAAATCTATTGAGGATTTTAGTGCTCTTAATTTGCAGAGGAGCAAGTAACTGGCTACGAGGGTAGGTCCATGCATGATAGGCCTTTCAGACCAGCCTCTTCTTGCTCATCATGGAGCATTTGTCATTCCCATCGCCAGCCCTGACAGCAGTGTCTACCTATGGTGTTCACTTGACCAGAATTCAGAGGTGCTTGTTTTTAGGAGGTTAAGGTGGTAGTATTAACAGATGGTTTTTAATTTTTTTCTTTTTTCTTTTTTGAGGCAGGGTCTCACTCTGTAGACCAGACTGGTTCTGCATTCACTGTGTAGCCCAGGCTGGCCTTCAACACAAGGGAGTCCTCCTGCCTCAGCCTCCTAAGTGCTGGGATTTCAGGTGTGTACCACCACGTCCAGCTTATGTGGTGCTGGGGAATTGAACTCTGCTTCTTAGCATTTGCTCTGCGAGTGCTTTAAATGCTGAGCCATTTCTCCAGCTCCTAGCAGGTGTTTCTTAGCCCTAGAAATTTCTCTACCCGATGTGAGCACATCCGGGTAGAAGCTGACCTAAAGAGCAGATGGCACAGGTTGTGTATGCAGGTTGCCTTCCTACTTCTGTATTCCTGCCTTGCCAGTTCTCTTGGTTTTAGTCCAATTGGGTCAGCGAGGTGCTGTTTGGCAAAGTGGCTAAAGGTCATGGAAAGTGTGCTTGTGTTTTGAAATTAGAGTTTTGTGCTCATCACCTGTGAAACTGTCATTATATTAAAGTTATTTGTACCTCTTCGATTAAGAATCTTGCAACTTCGTGGGACTTGAGAACTTTAGGATTCTAGATTTTTATTTTTTATTTTTAGTCAGGGTCTTACCCTGTAGTCCAGGCCACTCCTGAGCTGATTAGGTAGCCCAGGCTGGCCTAGAACTCATGGCAGTCCTCCTGCCTCAGCCTTTCCAGTGCTAGGATTTCAGGCAATTACAGGCGTCAGCCACCACACCCAGTTTATGTGGTGCTGGGGAATCATAATGCTTTGACCACTGAGCCATCCCTCGACCCCCAGGATTCTAGATACTTAAAAATTGTTTTGCTGAGTGGTTTTCGATTTACCCTAGAATTCAGTAAGGAAATGAAATGAGAGAATAACACTAAAATGTTTAGGTCTGGGGCATAGCTGAGTGGTAAAATTGCCTGCCTAGCAAGCTCAGGGCCCTGGATACAATTCCTCAGCACCACCCTAAGCTGGGTGTGGTGGCACATGACTGTAATCCCGGCACTTGGGAGACTGAGGCAGGAGGATCACCTTGAGTTGGAAGTTTAGGACCAGCCTGGACAATAATGGGAGACATGTCTCTAAGTAAGTAACTAAATAAATAAAATGTTAATAAATATGAACGCAAATTCTATTTATTTTTGTTTGTTTATTCAGTTATTTATTTTTTGAGGCAGGGTCTCATTCTGTAGTCCAGGCCAGTCCTGAGCTGACTATGTAGCCCAGGCTGGCCATGAACTCATGGTAATCTTCCTCCTATCTCAGCCTTCTGAGTGCTGGGATTACAGGTATGCAGCACCCAGTTTATGTGGCGCTGGGGAATGGAACCCAGGGCCTTGAGTTTGCTAGGCAAGTGCTTTAACCACTGAGCTATTTCTCCAGCCCTTGTTTGTTTTTTGAGACAGTCTCACTTTGTAGTCCTCTAGCCTTACCCCCAGAAGTGCTAGTATTATAGGTGTCCACTGCCACGCCTAGTTTATGTGGTGATGAAGGATCAAACCCAGGACCTTGCGCAAGTGCTTTAACTGCTGAGCTGTACCCCCAGCCTGAGTTATTATTTTGATCCATCTTTCTTTTTTTGAGACAGGGTCTCACTCTGTAGCCCACGCTGGCCTCGAACTCCTAACAGTCTTCCTGCCTCAACCTCCTCAGCGCTGGGGTTACAGGGATGCACCACCGTGCCCAGCTTTATACGGTGCTGGGGAATCAACTCAGGGCCTTGTGCTTGCTAAGCAAGTGCTTTAACTGCTCTGCCACTCCTCTAGCCCCTGATCCATCTTCAACTACTCAAAAGTATTTGGAATGCAGGAGAGACAGGTAGGGACATCACGGCCTAGGTGAGACCACTGGTCCAAGAGCACATTTCTCCCCCTGTTTTAGTGGTTTGTATTTGTAATACACAATGGTTACATTACCTTGAAAATTCTATATATATACATCACAGACCAGCTGCACATTCCGTTACCCTTTTTGTCGTCCCACCCGTCACTGTTTTGACTCTACTGTTACTTATTTATACTCTGGTTTTCTCATACTAGAGAGACCATGCAATATTTAATCTTCTGAGTCTCATTCACTTCTCTAAGCATAATGGTCTCAATTTGTATCCATTTACCTACAAATGACTCAAATTTACCTGTCTTTGTGGCAGAGTAGTACTCCATTGTGCAGTTTCTTTTTTCATGGGTCTATTGATGGGTATTTTAGCATCTTCCATGACTTAGCTATTCTTAGTTGTGCTGCTATAAATATAAATATGTATGTATCTCTGTTATATGATGCGTTTAACTCTTGGAAAGATTCCCAGAGGAGGTATCGCTGGGTTAAATGGAATGGTGCTAGTTATCCACATGCAGAAGAGTAAGTCTAGCTAGACCCATACCTATCACCAGGCACTAAAATCAACTCATAGTGGGCCGAGGGTACAGTTACACCAGTGAAAGTGTAGTGAATAATTTAAAAACAAAAAGAAGCCCTGTCTGGTGGTGCAGGCCTGTAATCCCAGCTGTGTAGTAGGGTGAGGCAGGAGGATCGCAAGTTCAAGCCCAGCTTGAGGAACTTGGCATCTTGGTGAGACCCTGTCTAGAAATCAGAAATAAAAAATGGGCTGGGATGTAGTTCAGTTGAAGGTCCTGGGGTTGATCTCCAGTACTAAAAGCAAAAAAAAACAAAAACAAAAAACAGTTTATGCCAGGCACAATGGCACATGCCTCTAGTCCCAGCTACCCAGGAAGCTGAGGCCTCAGGAAGGCTGCTTGAGCCCAGGAGTTCAAGACCTATCTCAAACCAATCTAATAAAAAAATTGCAGGTTTTAGGTTTCAACTCTAGTAGCCTCATTCAGTTCACTGTGCTAGAATCGGTGAGTTCCAGGATCTGTGTGCTCTCTTCTTAGAGGCACAAGAACGTGGGGATATAACGGAGACTCGCGCATGAAGTAACCTATGTTTAAGAGGAATGCTTCCATTTCATTTTGCTGTGTGTGTTCCCAGGTCCTACATCATGAGAGATTTTGGGGCGCTTGTGTCTCTGTGTGGCCGGTAGTCTGGGAGGTGAAGAGATGGCTGACAGCGTCAAAACCTTTCTCCAAGACCTCGGCAGGGTGAGCCTGTCTTACCTCACTCACTTTGCCTTCTACCTTTTTGCTGAAGGAACCAAGTAGGAAGTCCTCCAGCTACTTTGTGTTGTTCTTAAAACAAGGTTTCACTCTAGCCCAGGCTGGCCTCCCTGAGTGCAGTCCTCCTGCCTCAGTCTCAGCTTCCTTGGTGCTGGGATTGCAGGCATGTGCCACGGCACCCCTCTAACCTTTATGTGGTGCTGGGGAATCGAATCCAGGGCCTTGTGCTTGCGAGGTAAGTACGGTAACCACGGAGGACACTCCTAGCTTCTTTCAGCTATTTTGAGAATTTATTATCTTTATTAAGTACTTCATCTTCAAGTTTTCATTCTAGTTAGTACGGCTTAAGAGATGGGAATTACCCTGTATCTTACAGGGACTTGGGATACTTACCTGTGTCTAGTATTAAGACCCTACTTAGCTTTGGTTTTTTTTTTTTTCTTTAACTTTTTACTTTGGAATAGATACAGATTTACAGACTATTGGAAGGCCTTACAGGGAGTTCCTGTACACCCTTCACCAGCTTCCCTGAATTTCAACATCTCATATGACTGTGATTTGTCAAAACTAAAAAAAGAACATTGTTGCTTGGCATGGTGACACATGCCTGAAATCTAGCACTTGGGAGGCCGAGGCAGGAGGATCTTCACTTCCATCCCAGCCTGGGAAACTTTGTGAGACCCTCTCTCAAAATTTTTGTTAAAAGGCTTAGAGCCTGGGGGCATGGCTCAGAGGGTAGGCCATGATTTTGATTTCCCATTACCACATTAATGGGGTGTAATGGTACATGCCTGTAATCTCAGCACTTGGGTGGCTGAGGCAAGAGGATTTCTGTCTGTTCAAGGCCACCCTGGGCTACATAGTGAATTCAGGACTGCCCTGGACAACAGAGCAACACCCTGCTTCGAAAAAAATATAAATAAAACAAAGGGCTCAGTGTGTAGCTCAGTTAGAGCACTTGCCTAGCAAAGCGCAAGGCTCTGTACCACCAGAAAAGAAAGAACATTCCCAACAGTTCTCATTGAGTTTTTTGGGAAGGAGGGGGTAATTTTTTTTTATTTTTTGTTGGTTTGTTTCCTTTTTGAGACAAGCTTTTGCTACCTAGGTCCAGACTGGCCTGAAACTCAAAATCCTCTTGCCTTAGCTGATATTATAGGCATGCACTGCCATACCTGAATAAAGGTTCTTATTTACTGGAAGCATTTAGAAAGTTATTACACTTTTATTTTTTGAGACAGGGTCTTGCTCTGTAGCTCAGGCTGGTCCTGAACTCACTGGTGTAGCCCAGGCTGGCTTTGGACCCAAGACAGTCTGCCTGCTTCAGTCTCCCCTTGTACTGGGATGACAGGCATGCGCCACCATGCCCAGCTTTATATGGTGCTAAGGGAATTGAACCCAGGGCCTTGTGCTTGCAAGGCATGCTGTTTAACTGCTGTGTCATTCCTTCAGCACTCTTTTTTTTTTTTTTTTTTTGAGACTGTTCACAGTTCTCACTCTACTTCAGGCTGGCCTCCAATTTCGGTCAGTCCTCCTGCCTCAGCCTCCTTAGTGCTGGGATTAGGGTTTGCACCACCACACCGGTTTCTGCGGCGTGGGGAATGGAAGCCAGGGCCTTGTGTGTGTTAGGCAGCCTTTAACTGCTGAGCCACACCCCAGCCCTCTTTCTGTTTTGGGTGGGGGTTGGTGCTGTGATTGAAAGTGAAAGTCTTCACACTGAGTTACATCCCCAGTATATATTTTTTGTTTTGCTTTTTTTTCTGCTTAGCCCAGTCTGGCTTCAAACTCTAGGGCGATTGCCTCGGCCTCCTGAGTGAGTGCTGGGATTCCTGGCATGCACCACCATGCCCAGTTGACCCCAGTTGACGGGCTGAGGAATCAAATTCAGGGCCCTTGCATGCTAAGCAAGCATTCTGAACTGCTGTGCTATTCCTTCTGCCCAGCGCTGTACTTTCTGATTCTTTTTCCTCGTTGTGGCAGGGTCTTGCTCTGTAGTTCATGCTGGTCCTGAGCTCTGTGTAGCCCAAGCTGGCCGCAAACTCAGGCAATCCTCCTGTCTCAGCCTCCTGAATGGTAGCGTTACAGCCACTATACACGCCCAGTTTATTAGCTGAACATTTTATTGGTGGAACTTAGGAGTTAAAAGCAGAACAAGACTAAAGTCTACTCAGGCACAGAAAGATCAAGCGTACCTTGCCAGTCGAAGTCCACATTGCCATTGCTTTCAGAAACTCATTTTTTATAGGCTTTTTATGAAGTTGAGTATTACAATGCTGCCATTCTACCTTGGATGTAAATCTGTCGTGGCACCTAGGCTATACTGTAATTTTGGGTGTTCTCTTGTGTACTTTTCCTACCAAGTTAAAAGTTGAGCTTTTCTATTACCACTGTCCAGCTCACTGGAGATGCACTCAGTGTGTGCTTGCATGAATAGGACAGGCAGCTCTTGGACCTGGGGACAGTGACTGGGGCTGTCAGCACCAGCAGTGCCCTGGCATTCCTCAGGTGGGGCAGGCGGGCACCTCTGTGGCTGGCTGTAACGGTTCAGTGGTTCCTTCACCCACCGTGTGCTTACTAAGGCTGCTGTCTCCTCCACCTCCACTGCTGTGTAGTTTTGTTTAAGGAAAGGATCTTATACTCGAGCTTCACATTTTACAGTAATTTTTTTCCTTTTTTTTTCTTTTGCTACTGGAGATTGAACCCAGGTCCTTTGCACTGAGCTATGTCCCATTTTATTTTGAAATGAGTTCTTTCAGTCACTGTTTTGCCCTGAGTGGGCATGAATTCTTGTTCCTTTTGCTCCATCTTCCGAGAGTGCTGGGATTACAACTGTATGCCACAGTGTGCCACCCTGCATGGCTCTTTCTATATTTCTTTCTCTATCTCTTCCTTTCTTTTTTTCTGTCTTTCTTTCTTTCTCTCCCCCCACCCCCTCTCCTTTTTGAGACAGGGTCTCACTCTGCAGCCCAGGCTGGTCCTGAACTCACTATGGAGCCCAGGCTGGCCTTGGACTAACAGCAGTTCTCCTGTCTCAGCACCCGAGTGCTGGGATTACAGGCATGCACCACCATGCCCAGCTTATGTGGTACTGGGGGATTGAAGTATGTATTTAGTGCTTGCTAGGCAAGCATTTTAACTCTTGAGCCATTCTTCCAGCCCTGAGACCTTGTCTTAAGATTAAAAATAAATAATAGGGCTGGAGGAATGGCTCAGCGGCAAGCACTAAGTACCCAAGTTTGATTCCCCAGCACCACATAAACCAGGCATGGTGGTGCACACCTATAATCCCAGCACTTGGGAGGCTGGGGCAGGAGGACTGCCATGAGTCCAAAACCAGCCTGGCTCCATGAGTTCAGGACCAGCCTGGGCTACAGAGTAAGATCCTGACTCAAAAAAGAAAAAAGATTAAAAATAATAAAATAGGCTAGAGGAATGGTACAGCGGTTAAAATGCTTGCCTAGCAAGTGCAAGGTTCTGAGTTCAATTCCCCAGCATCATATAAGTTGGGCTGGGTGGCACATACCTGTAACCCTAACATTTGGGAGAATGAGGCAGGAGTTTTGCCAAGTCCACGGAGCCTGGGCTCCCTCGTGATTTCAGGACCAGTGATTTCTAGGCCGTAGAAACAGACTGTATATACTTTTATTTTTTCTGAGACAGAGTCTCACTCTTTAGGGCAGGCTGGTCCTGACTTTACTACATAGCCCTGGCTGGCCTAGAATTCATAGCACTTATTCTGCCTCAGCCCCCCGAATGCTGGAATTACAGACCTGCACAATAATGCCCAGTTTTATGATGCTGGGGAATTGAGCCCACTGCCTTGTGCCTGCTAGACCAGCACTTTAACTGCTAAGCTATACCCCCCCAATTCTAGACTGAATTCTTGAGGCAGAGTACCATAGAGGACATTTTTTTGGGACAACTGGACAATTTGGAAGCACTTGCGTAGCAAATACAAGGGCCTGTGTTTGATTCCACAGCACCACGTAAATTGGGTGTGGGGACACACACCTGTAATCCTAGTACTCAGGTGGATTGCTGTGAGCTCGAGGTTAGCCTGGACTACATAGTGATTTCAGGACCAGCCTAGACTACAAAGTGAGACCCTGTCTCAAAAAATAGGGCCGTAGGAATAGCTCAGCAGTTAAAGCAAAGCGCTAAGCCAAGTGCTAAGTACCTGAGTTCAATTCCCCAGCACCACATAAGCTGGACATGGTGGCGCACACCTGTAATCCCAGCACTTGGGAGGCTGAGACAGGAGGATTGTGATAAGTCCTAGGCCAGCCTGCACTCCATAGTGATTTCAGGACCAGCCTGGGCTATAGAGCAGGGCTTGTCTTAAAAATAAATAAATTAAATAAATAAAGCTGGGCATGGTGTTGCAAACTTGTAATACCAGCACCCCAGAAGGCTTCACAGGAATGTCAGAGGTCCAGGTTTCAGCTGTGTCTGAGCAATTGAATGAGACCTTGTCTCAAAATACAAAGTGAAAAAATGGGGGTAGGGAGGTAGAGTGAAGGTCCTGAGTTCATCCCCAGTACCGCATAAAATGGAAAAAAAAAAGGAGGGTGGAGATCAGGGTCTGAGTGTACAGCTTGGTGATAGAGGGCTTGCTTAGTACGGAAAGACCTCTAGGTTCAAGCCCTGGTGTGGGAGTAGAAAGGAGAGAAAAACAAAACAAAGGCCCTTTCAGCTCTGTAGTGTAAGTACTAAGGTTTCCACTGCTCACTTTTCTGTATGTAACTGGGGAAATCTTGTCTTATCCATGATCTTTCCTCTTTAAAATATCCTCTTCTCTAGGGAATCAAAGACTCCATTTGGGGTATTTGTACCATCTCAAAACTTGACGCTCGAATCCAGCAAAAGAGAGAGGAACAGCGCCGAAGAAGGGCAAGCAGTGTCCTGGCTCAGAGGAGAGCCCAGAGTACAGAGCGGAAGCAGGAGAGGTAAGATAGCGGGTTTGTGGCAGACGGCCTGCCTGCCCTAAGGTAGCATAACTGCCTACTGAGTGACTAGAAATTTCAGCTCGCCATTGTTTTTTTTGTTTATTTCTCTTACTTTCGTGGTGTTAGAGCTTGAGCCCAGCTCCTTTGTCTTAGCACTGAGCTATATCCCCGGACCATTTTTCCTTTGGATATTTTGACAGGCTCTCTCACTGAGCCACCCAGGCTGGCCTTGAATTTTTGATCCCTAGCCTCGGTCTCCCGGAGTGCTGGGATTACAGACTTGTGCCCTTGGGCCTGGCCCATTCTTTGTTTTTGTGTTTTCTCATAAGAAATGTTACAGGTGATTTCCTCCCCACCGCATGACTCAAATTAGGATGTAGAAATAATGTGTATTTAAAGCATCATGATATTTTTTAACACTTTAAGAACCATAAAAATTATTTGGCTTGATGGATACATGGAGGAAAGCCTGTTTGGATTTATCTATTGATAGGACAGCCCAACCCTAGGCTTTATGTCTTAATCTTTAATCTTAGATTTCATTTTTTTTTAAGAAAAAGTTGTTCCTCAGTAATATTCTTAATCTTTTCTCATTGACTGGATTAGAATGTTGGGAGAACATTGGTGCTGAGAAATAATGTGGTGCCTATAGTTGAGGCATACTGAGGGCTACTGAAGGACAATGAAGGGATAATCTCTGTGCCTGAACCTAAACTCATATATTTGTTTTCCAGTGAGCCTCGTATTGTTAGTAGAATTTTCCAGTGCTGTGCTTGGAATGGCGGAGTGTTCTGGGTAAGTTCTTTTTCCCAAGTTCCGGATGTCTTAGAAACATGTCCAGGTTATTACTACTAGGTTAGTTGTCCTCTAATTGTTTTCTTGAAGCATATAGCTTTCGTGTGTGTATATACACTTCGGTCTATAACTCAGGATTTATGCTCCTGCGGTGATGTTACTCCCACGTAAGAAAGGGCACTCGTAGTCACACTCTGCCACTCGGATCTCACCAGGTGGTGGTGGTGGTGGTGGTGTTGGTGGGGTGTGTGTGTGTGTGTGTGTGCGTGCGTGCGTGCGTGTGTGTGTGTGTTGAGACAGGCTCTTGCTCTGTGGTCCAGGCTGGTCCTGAACTCACTGCAGCCTACACTGGCCTTGGACTCATGGTACTCTTCCTGCCTCAGCCTCCCGATTGCTAAGATTACAGGTGTGTGCCACCATGCCCGGCTTATGTGGTGCTGAGGAATGGAACTCGGATACTTAGCGCTTGATTTAGTGCTTACAAGACAAGCGCTTTAACCTCTGAGCCATTCATCCAGCCCTGTTTTGTTTTGTTTTTAAATAGATCATTCAACAAGCTTTAGTGTCATAGATGACAATCTTTTGATGCTGTTGTAATTATTTTTAAATGTATATTTAATGTAATTTACTTAATGTAAACATTTCACAGATGTTTTCAGATGTTAGCTTTAGATCTGTTTAATAAACATTACTGTGTACTTAGTATATGCCTGCATATTTTGGTCTGAATAATATTTTAAACATTCTTAATGGGGCTGGAGGAGTAGCGCAGAAGTTGAAGTGCTTGTCTAGCAAGGCTAAGACTCTGGCTTCAATTCCCCAGCACCATATAAAGTAGATGTGGTGACTCACACCCAGCACTTGGAGGCTGAGGCAGGAGGATTGCTGTAAATTTCAGGCCAGCTTATGGCTACACAGTGAATTCAGAACTGGCCTGGACTACAGAGCAAGACCTTGTCTCAAAAAAAAAAATTATTTTTAAGAGACCCGGCTAGGCATTGCAACACAATTCTATAATCCTAGCACTCAGGGAGGCTGAGGCAGAAGGATTGTCAAATTCCAGCTCAGCCTACTAAGTGACTTAGACCCTGTCTCAAAATTAAAAATTAAGGGGCTGGAGGAATGGCTCAACAGTTAAAGTGTTTGCCTAGCAAGTGCTTAGGTAAGCGCTTTGTACCTGAGTTTAATTCCCCAGCACCACACCAGCCGTGCATGATGGCGCTCGCCTGTAATCCCAGCCTGGGCTATAGAGAGAGACCCTGTCTCAAAAAAAATTTTTTTAAAGAACCCCTAAAACTCTTGTTTTAATTTTAATTTTTTGAGACAGGTTCTTGCTCAAGGCTGGTCCCAAACTCACTGTGTAGCCCAGGGTAGCCTTGGACTCAGGGCAGTCCTCTTGCCTTAGCCTCTCAAGTGCTGGGATTATAGGGGTGCGCCACCACGCAAGCCTGGCTTTTTATATGGTGCTGGGGAATCGAACTCAGGGTCTTACACTTGCTAGGCAAGCGCTTTAACTATTGTTCCACTCCTCCTGTCCCTGAAACTCTTGTTTTAAAGAAGGGCTTTCGGGACCTGGAGGATGGCACGGCAGTTTACTAAACATTTGATGAGCAAGCTCAAGGCCCTGAGTCAGTTGGTGGCGCATATCTGCATCCCAGCTCTGGAAGGCTGAGGCAGGCCATTAGTCCAAGGCCATCCTGGACTTCATGGTGAGTTCAGGACTAGCCTGGGCTACAGAGCGAGACCCTTTCTCAAAAAAGGGGGGCTTTTAATATTCACCTTATTGCCTTTTTCTTTTTAGTTCAGTCTCCTTTTGTTTTATCGAGTGTTTATTCCCGTGCTTCAATCAGTAACAGCACGGATTATTGGTGAGTGCACACATTGCTTCTTGCTGTCTGCTGCAGATGGAGGCGGGAACTGTGTTGAGTCCCCTCAGTTTACTGAACATCTCCCATGGATGGGAAGCTTTACATATTTTAGCTTAGACTTCCTCACAGCCCCATGAGAAAGCCACTCTTTTGAGAAAGGCACTCTTGTATCTCGTCAACAAATGAGGAAATGGAAGTTAGTCACCATGGTTAAACCATTAGTAAGTGGCACAGCTGGGATTTAAACCCAGGTGATGTCCTGCTAATTGCTCACTGTTAATCAGTGTGACATCTCAGTTGTTACCTTGTAAAAAGGTTTGTTTCAAGGTGAGCAGCACCTTATCTGTGGTTGCTCTGAGTAGAATGGTAGCCTGCTAGATGGGTGATACACTGGTAAGAAAGAGACGCATGGGGAAAAGGAAGAATGGGGTAAAGGAATGCCAGGCTTGGTTATCTGGCTTTCTGTTTCTCTGGCTAAATTAGCGCTTTCCTTCCCTTCCCTTAGGTGACCCCTCACTACATGGAGACGTTTGGTCGTGGCTGGAGTTCTTCCTCACATCCATCTTCAGTGCTCTTTGGGTGCTCCCCCTGTTTGTGCTTAGCAAAGTTGTGAATGCCATTTGGTTTCAAGTAGGTCCAGGGAAGAATGGAGTCGGGTCCTACGGAATAGTGGGTGGACAAGTGGCGCGTTTCAGTCTGTGAAGTTACTGGGTCTACAGGGACCTGCTTTTCATCCTTAACCTGCCTTGGTCAAGTAGCTAGTGGGTGAGCTTTGGGCCCTTATAGGTAGAACTATTGTCTTAGGTCACAGAGGCTTCTTATTGCCAGATGTCTGGCAGCTTTTCTCACCTGGAAATTGTAGTGACCGACCATGACCTTAGTTTTGAGAATGGATGGATAGATACTTCAAGGTATTTCATTCATGTTCAGGATACTACTTTCTCTGTTACAGGATATAGCTGATCTGGCATTTGAGGTATCAGGGAGGAAGCCTCATCCATTCCCTAGTGTCAGCAAAATAATTGCTGACATGCTCTTCAACCTTTTGCTGCAGGCTCTTTTCCTTATCCAGGTGAGTCTGGCCTTCTAGACACAAGGGCACATTTTTTTAAAAAAATTCCACTATTCCACTAGAGGGAGCTTCAAAAAGACCATGTATACATTTAGCCTGGGAGTATCTGTATACTTTGTGGGATGTAATAATTTTAAAATAATTTTTTCAAGGAAACGATTTGTATATAAAATTGCAAAAAACTTGAATTTACCTGTTTTTTCCCCACCATCCTGGGTGTTCTCCACTTTTCTGCCTTTAAGAAACCTGAGAAGCAGCTAAAAGGTTATGTCAGCAGATGGTGGAGATCAGAGCATGGTAGGGGAGGATGGTCAGGTCTCTGGCACTTTGAAATTCAGATTTGTCCTGTTTGTTTTCAGGGGATGTTTGTGAGTCTTTTCCCCATCCATCTTGTCGGTCAGCTGGTTAGTCTACTGCATATGTCCCTCCTCTACTCACTGTATTGCTTCGAATATCGTTGGTTCAATAAAGGTAAGTTCATCAAAAGAAACTCAGAATATAGAGGACTAGTCTGTAAATGCTACTACGAAGCACACTTAATCAGTGCTTTCAGTCCTGGGCAGATCACCTTTGACAGAGATTGGGCGTGTTCAGGGTAGTATGGCTGTAAACCTGGGCAAATCACCTTTAACAGAGAGATCATTTGGTTCCAAGCAAATCACCTTTGACAGAGAGATCGGGCATGTTCAGGGTAGTATGGCTGTAAACCTGGGCAAAATCACCTTTGGAAGGAAGCAGCAGAAGGGAGATTATATTTGGCCTAGCGGGTTTGATCATAACTATAAGGTAGAGGAAGTGATTTAAGTTTATCTTTTTTTTTTTTTTTTTTTTGCTTAATATGATAGAGTTCTGACTGGGCTGAATTTTTCAACATGAGTTATTCTAAATTAAAGAAATTAATGTCAGCTCATTCAGATTATTTTGGGGATCTTTAAAACTGTCATATGTGGTGTGTTTGTGTATGATTGAAAGGTTAACTGACTTCTGTAGATGACATGCTTTTTATTTGAATCTGCTTTCTACAGTAGTTCTGACAAAGGACACTGGGGCTGAAATTCATAATTCACTTAGCTGTTGGTTTGGAAATTGTGATTATTGAATCGTGCCAGCTTTTCATGGGGGTGGGGGGAGTGTGTCTGTGTGTCTGTGTCTGTGTGTTTGTTTTGTGCTGGTCCTTTGCGCTGGGCGACATATCCAGCTCCTGTACTCCCTTCCCCCTGAGTGGTAGGGCAACATCTAAAACCCATGCCTTAAGTAGCATACCTGCTAGTTGTTTAGTCATTTGACTGAAAGAAAACATGCAGTCTCATTGTACTGGCTTCCTTGGTTTAGGAATCGAAATGCACCAGAGATTGTCAAACATAGAAAGGAACTGGCCTTACTACTTTGGATTTGGTCTGCCCTTGGCCTTCCTCACAGCAATGCAGTCCTCATACATTATCAGGTGAGTAGGCAGCAAGGATTTCAAAGAGATTACTAAACATAAGAACTTCGGTGACCAAGCACCTTTCATTTTCTTGGTCCCATGAGAGGCATTATGTGTTACTTGACCATCAGGCATCTTGTAAAGCGTTTTGTCCTCGGCAGGCAAGCAATGACGTTTGTCATTCAGCGTGAAAATCTCATCTGCATGATCTATCCCATATTCATTCTTTTGTGGTACTCTCTGAAACAGTGACAAGCACACTGAGTGCTTAGAAAATTTTTTTCTTCTTAAAAGCTGTGTTTGATATATTAAGGTTCATCCTGTTTGCACTGCAAGCCAAAGAACAGGGCTGTATCTTCTTCAAAGTTATGATTGTTATGAAAGTGACTTTTTTTTTTTTTTTTTAGTGGCTGCCTCTTTTCTATCCTTTTTCCTTTATTCATCATCAGCGCCAATGAAGCAAAGACCCCTGGAAAAGCATAGTAAGTATTGGGCAGTGATGAAGGTTTGCTGTATAAAAGGAGGCTGGGGGAATGGTTCAGGTATTAAAGCAGTACATCAGGCGCTAGGTACCCGAGTTCAATTCCTCAGCACCTCATAAGCCGGGTGTGGTGGCGCACACCTGTAATCTCAGCACTTAGGCAGCTGAGGCAGGAGGATTGCCGGAAGTCAAGGCTAGCCTGGGCTTCTTAGTGAGTTCAGGACCAGCCTGAGCTACAGAGCGAGACCCTGTCTCATAAATAAATAAATAAAGAGGGCTGTAATAACATAATTGTGGAGGCTTTTTTTTTTTTTTTGAGAAAAGGTCTCATTGTATTTCAAGCTGGTCCTGAACTGAGGCTTTGTTCATTTATTTTTGTGGTGCTGAGGACTGAATTCAAGGCTTTTAGTGAAGCTGGTGATAGCACCAAAAAAAAAAGAAGGCTCTAGTAAACATTTGTAGTTAAGCTTGCCTTGTAAGTACTCTTTGACTTGTGAGTTTTTGTTTTTCACTTTTTATTTTTATCTTTCAGTACCTGGTTGAATTCAGAGTTCACTGAATTATATCCCTAGCCCTATTTGTTTATATTTTGAAAGAGTCTACCTAAATTGCCTCAGCTGAGCTCAGACTTGGAGTCCTCTTGCCTTAGCTCCCGGAATGCCTGGCTGACAGGCTCATGCCACCACACCTGGCTTCCGTGTGGTGAATGCATAGTGTTGTATTCACGCACACATATAATACATTTTGATCACATCCATCTCATAGAATGCCTCTTCTTGAAACTAAACTATTAAGAGATAGATTATCAGACACAGCTTGAAGTTTATATCCTGGAATTAGCTATAAGAAAGTTTCCTTTTCCTTTTATTTATTTATTTAGTCAGTCAGTTATTTTGAGGTAGGGTCACACTCTATAGTCCAGTCTGGCCCTTAACTGTGTAGCGCAGGCTGGCTGGCCTGGAACTCACAACAGGCCTCCTGCTTCAGCTCCCTGAGTGCTGGGATTATAGGCATGTGCTACCATGCCCAGTTTACGTGGTACCAGAGAATCAGGACAAGTAGTCTAACTTCTGAGCTATTCCTCCAGCTACTTTTTTTTCTTTTGATAGGGTCTCACTATGTAGTCAAGGTTGGTCCTAAACTCATTATGTAACCTGGGCTACATAATGGCCTTGGAAAATCCTTACCAAGTCAAGTGTTATGTTTAAACTATAACAGTGTTTTCTGTAAGAATTCCAATGCTTAAGGACTGGTAATTCCATTATGTGCTTAGCATTCACAGGGGACCCAGTGCATACTTTTTTTTTTATGATGGTACTAGATCAAATCCAGGGCCTCCCATGGGCTAAGTAAGCAGTCCACCAGTGAGCCATACTCACAGCCCATAGTGGATTCATAAATGGCGTACTCCCATGTCTAATATGTGCTACTACTTTGATCAGACACGTTACTATTTTTGTTTTTGAGATGGGTCTTGCTCTGTAGTACAGGCTGGCCTCAAACCCATGGTAATCTTCCTTCCTCAGCCTCCTGTGTACTGGTATCGTGTGTGTGGTGGACCCAGCTTATGTGGTGCTGGAGAATTAAACCCAGGGCCTTGAGCTTGCTAGGCAAGCACTCTAGCCACTGAACTACACTCCAGCCCTCAGATACGCTTCTCTGATAAAATGTAAATAAAACTAATTTTGAGCTAATAAATTGGGTCTCCTGCCCCTTAGCCTTTTTCAGTTGCGCCTCTTCTCCCTGGTGGTCTTCTTAAGCAACAGACTCTTCCATAAGACGGTCTACCTGCAGTCTGCTCTGAGCAGCTCGACCTCTGCAGAGAAACTCCCTTCACCTCATCCGTCTCCTGCCAAACTGAAGGCTGCTGCAGGCCACTGAGTCTCCTGCCATCCGGAGGGGATGGGTGGGATTGTAAGGGCCGTGGAAGCTCTTTTCTGTTTCCCCTGACCAGGGAAGGGGACCCATTCTGCCAAGGGTCCTCTGCATCTTTCCTTCTCATTGAAGAATTGGAATTTTTGTCTCTGGTGCACGTAAGGCAGAATCTTGCTGACGACAGTGTGTGGATTTTTAATATCATTGTGGGTCTGAATGGACCACAGGTTTTTCTGCAGCTCTTTTCTAGCATTTGCCAGCCCCTGTGCCTGGACTGATTTGAACATGTTGTCTTCTCCCTGTGCCATTTATCCCCCCACCTGTCATTCCTGCCTCCCAGCACCCTTGGATGAATGGATTTTGTAATTCTAGCTGTTGTCGTATTTTGTGGATTTGTTACTTTTGTTGTTTTCCTGTGAAGCACATACATCGGATGTGGGAGGTCAAGGAGCATCTCAGCTGCTCCCAGCCACTTCCTCTATAGCCATCACTGTCTTGTTTCTTGTAACTCAGGTTAGGTTTTGGTCTCTCTTGCTCTACTGCAAAAAAAGAAAAATAACTTAAAAGAGCTTGAAGAGATGGGACAGAAGGAAAGACCTCACAGCCAGATTGGCTGGGTTTTGAGGAATAATTTTCTTTCTTCCCCTTGAAGGGGAAAAGCTTTTTTCACTGGTACATTTAATGTTCCCCAGCTATGGGGAAGTACCAATCCTGGACAAGTGCCACTGCAATACGGAATGCTCCAAGAACCTGAACTTTTCAACTCTGGAGGGTGGAAATTTACTGTTGGCCACTGCCATGTCTGACTGATATTTCAAAGGAATATTGGGTGCTGCAAATAGGAACTGAAGGGGCAAACTTATTAAACCCATTAAACCTGTGAATGGTGATGTTTTCCTGTCATTTAAGAGACTAAATGTAGGTTGGGAGGGCAGACGTCAAAACACCTGTACAGTTTTAAAATACCACAATTAAACATGAGCTGGTTTCCCATAAAATGTGTAGTGGTTGAATTTGCAAATCATAACTTCAAGGTTTGGGCTGGAGGAATGGCACAGCAGTAAAAGTGTGGAAGGCCCTGTGTTTGATTCCTAGCATCACATAAACCAGGTGTGATGGCACATGCCTGTGATCCAGGCATTCAGGAGGCCGAGGCATGATGATTACTGTGCATCCAAGGCTAGCCTAGGCTTCAGGGCAAGACCATGTCTCAAAAATAATCTCAGGGTTTCTATTCATAGAAGACAGGAGTATCTTGGATAATCTGATTTTATTTTATTTTTATTTTTTGAGGCAGGGTCTTGTTCTGTAGCCCAAACTAGTCCTAAAATCACTATGTAGCGCAGGGTAGCCTTGGACTCATGGCAATCCTCCTGCTTCAGCCTCCTGAGTGCTGGGATTACAGGCTTACAGGTGTGTGCCACCACGCCCAGTTTATGTGGTGCTGGGGAATACTAGGGCCATGAGCTTCCTAGGTAAGAGCTATAACTGCTGTGCTGCCATTCTTCCAGCCCCTGGGAATTGTAATCTCAGTTGATAGTGCTTATGCAGCTGTGTCAGGAGGAGAATTTTTAAATAGTGGGCAACTTGGAAACTAGTCATTTTTACAGCTTGTGCACTAAATTGTAGAAGACATAGTTTGAAGTAAGATTTACTTTAGCATTTCTGTGACACCTCAGATCATTGACAGTAGTACTGCAGAGAATTCCTTCCAGTTGCTATGGAGGTTGGAGGTTAAAAGACCTGTGTTTCTTTAGCTTATAACTAAAGAATGAATGTTTTATTTATACTTAGTTTTTTGTTTGTTTGTTTGTTTGTTTGTTTTGAGACAGGGTCTCACTCTGTAGGCCAGGCTTGTCCTGAACTTACTATGTAGCCCATGCTGGCCATCAGCACAAGGCAATCCTCCTGTCTCAGCGTCCCAAGTGCTGGGATTACAGGCGTGCGCCATCACACCCAGTTTATGTGATGCTGGGTAATCAAACTCAGGGCCTTGAGCTTGCTAGGCAAGCACTTAACCAATGAGCTATTAGTCCTCTAGTTTCTATACTAAAACTAAGTATATTTGGGCCTATTAGGACAGGCCTGTAATCCCAGCACTCTGGAAGGCCAAAGCAGGAGGATCAGAAGCTAGAGCCCAGTAAAAGTAACTTAGTGACTTAGCAAGGCCTTGTCTCAAAATCACAAATAAAAATTGGGCTGGATGTAGCTCAGTGTGAAGACTGGGGGCTCAATTCCCAGTACCACCAAACAAAAACTGGCTCATGTAAAAAATAAGCCTACTTACGTCAGCAGTGTCTTAGTTTTGTTGCTGGGAAGAATACCTGACATTCACAACCTAAAGGAGGAGAGGTTTTAGCTCACAGTTTGAGAAGGTCTCAGTCCATTTATGGGCAGCCAGCGGCAGTGGGAGGAAATGATCAAGGTCTCGCAGAAGAGACGCTGTTCATGGCATGGCAGGCGGGAAGGCAGGGCGAGCAGATACACCTCAGATCAAGGCCCTTCTGAGTAGGGCCCGCCTCCTAGCACATAGAATCCATAGATACTCCACAACCAAACTGAGGCTTTTGAGGGACATTTCAGATGAAACCGTATCAAGCAGTCATATCTTTGCTACCTGAAATTTGTATTGTGCCAACTAGAGGCATCTCGGTATAACTTAGAAGGTTGAGTGGATGAGGGCATCCACTTTTATCCCCAGAAAAATTTTGAGAGGTCCTGGGTGTGTAGCTCAGTCATTAAAAGTGCTTGTCTAGCAAGCACAAGGCCCTGGCTTGTATTCCCCAGCACCACATGAGCTGGGTGTGGTGGCAAACACCTGTAATCCTTACTCGTGCGTGAGTTCAAGGCCATCCTGGGCTTGAGAGGCCAAACCTGTATGAAAAGCTAGAGTAGGCATATCTGTTTAATAAAAATTTGATACCAATCTCAAGTGAGTTATGTACACAAAAGCACGTGAACTTTTGTTTTTTTCACAAGGGTACAGGGACTGCGCTGTGATTAGGAAACAGGTCAAAGGGAAACTAGTCTCTGGTTTACCAAGTTGGAAATGGCAGTTACAGAGGTTACAGGGACAGTAGCTCAGCTGCTAAAGCTCCTGCCTAGCAAATGCAAGGCCCTGGGTTTGATACCCCAGCACCAAACAAGCTGGGCATGGTGGCACATGCCTGTTAATGCCAGCATCTGAGAGGCTGAGGCAGAAGGATTGCTGTGAGTTCTGGGCTACTTAGTGACTTCAGGACCAAGACCCTGTCTCAGAAAAAGAAAAAAGAATGGCAATTATAGGTGAACTAATTAGTAGCCAATAATAAGTGAAAAGTCAGTAAAAATGAAAGCCTGAGTTTAATACAATCAGTAGGCCCTAAGGAATCGTTCACAAAAGCTCTTTGGGAATAGACTTCACAGCTTGAACCTGTTTAAATGAAAACACTACAGTGTGTATTCTACCTTTGGAGCCCACATGTTGATTACAACAGCTTTTGTGTGTGGTAGAGGTTGGGGAAATACCGGGGGTTGAGCCAGGGTGTTCTCCAGCTGAGCTATCTGGAGCGTTTTATGTGTATTTTTTAATTCTGAGACAGAGTCTGTTAAATTGTGTGCACACACTTCAGACTTGGCAATCTTCCTGCCCTAGCCTGAGTCCCTGAGGTATGCACCACCACGTATAGCTTCAGTAAAGCAACTCTTGAACTGGAATGTGGATGCTCCAAATCTGAGCATCTCTGCTAGAAACTTGCATTTTGTGGTAGTGGGGATCAACTCCAGGGCCTTACATATGACAGGCCAGTGCTTTTCCACTGATTTGCATTCCTAGCCCCACTGGAAACTTTGTTTATTTGGGTATCGAGTCTTGTTGCCCTCCCCAGTGCTAGGATTACATGCCTAGCCCTACTATAAACTTACATTCTTAATTTTATTTTTTCAGATAGGGTCTTGCTGATCCTAAACTGACTATGTACCAGGAAGTCCTCTGCCTCAGCCTCCTAAGTGCTATGATCACTGGCATGCACCACCATTCCCAGTTTATACAGTGCTGGGAAACTGAATTCAAGGCCTTGCACTTGCTAGACAAATGCTTTAACCACTGAGCTATACCCCCAGGCCTCTACTGTAAGCTTTTAGATGGAAAGATGTGTGCATTGACTTGACTGCTCTGCACTTAAAACGCTGAGGTAATGTTTTGAGAGTTTTTTTTTTTTTACTGTATACAATTTAAGAAATTAATGTCATTCAAAATACATTACCAGAACATGCATGATGCAGTGAACATGTTAGTGATGTTTCTCATGAAGCACCTGTGCCCACTGTGAGGCTGGTGGTGCCCCCCTCCTGCCAGTGGTTTTTGGAGTGAATGCCAGGGCAGTGAATTCTTGAGTTCTCTGCTTCTCTGCATGACCAGTGTAGAAAACTCGAGAGTTCACCTTCCTAACCCTATCCCCAGCACACACCCAGACGGCTAACCGCCTACACAGTTACTCTACAGTAATGCTTGTTCTTCAATTAGGATGTAATGACCTGGTTAACCCACTCTACATCATTAGGATGGAGACTACATCAGCAGCGGGTAGTTATATGCAGGACCCAATGTAATATAATACATACAGAGAAGACATTACGGATTAAAGTTCCACACAGACCTGCCTGATGAGGGGCTTGTGATTCAAACTGCAAGCCCAGCAAGGTAAATGACCAGCTGACTGGACAACTTGCACTGTAGACACAAGTATAAGTTATTTGTCAGCGAGCACATGCACCTAATAGTGTAGTTAAACTGATCCTGCAGTCATGGCTTCCCTATGTAACACCCTAAGATGATGAAGAGCTTCTTTAACTGGAGGATCAGAGGCAACACCACACCAACACGGACATTAGTATTAAGTGTAGCTAAATTAATTGCAGTATCCCCAACACACACCCAGACAGGTAACAGCCTAGACAACACTAAGGATGAGAAAAACTATCCCAGGATTTCAGAGCAGAGTATGGACACTGAGATAATCTCAGCACAACTGTGATTTATCAGAGTAGGAACAGGAAACTAAGTGAATTTCTGAACTGTACGTACACGGGTGAACAATCTTAGATAATCCAGACTCTAATGTTTCCATAATACCCATAAATTCCTCCATTATTGAATAGCCTATTTCATATTACAGGAGAATATCTTTTGGTATGACTCACTGATATATATTATGCGAATACCAAGTAGGGCATGAAAATAAAATTTACTAAAAATAGATTTTTATGTACTCATATCAAGACCTTTCATAACCTCTCTTCTTAGCAAACAGTAAGCATGTCGTCAGGAGTGCAGAGTTCCCACTACACTGGCGGGAGGGCAACCCTCTCTCCATCCAGCTGAAACTCCGCCTTCCCATCTGGTGAGAAAAGGTGGGGGGGGTTTCCAGAGACTCCTCCAGGCAGGAGGGGTAGAGCTTCCCCACAGTGCACCGGAAGTCCCTCCCCAGGTCCCAGAGCACATGCTTGGATGTGTATTGCCACAGAGACCAGCAGTTAAGTTCCTCATCATACTGGTAGGTGACTACTTCGCTTACTCATTTAAGTGGGTTTCTAGCACAAACACACAGAGTTTGAGATCACAACAGCCCTGACACAGGGATCAGTACCTCTTCGCAGGGATATTGGCTGCCATTTCCCCACTCATTTTTGTTCACATCATAAATTTCCATAGTCACCAAGGAGCCATTGACAGTGCCCAAGGGGAGTCTTATGCCAGGATTGGTAGCAATATGCAACCATCTGATGTAGAAAATTTTATCACCAAAAACTGCAGCTGAAGCAAAGGACCTGCTAGTCTTTCGCATGGCCATTTGTACCTGGGAGTCAGACCTTGGGAAGCAGTAGTACATGAGGTTCAGGGTCATTACATACATGCAATTGCGAGCCACCACGGCTCACCACTGCCACACAGGGCAGAGGGCTGACCATCGTCGTCCACTCATCATTCTCAGTGTTGTACCTCTCCACAGTCCTTCGATTGAGCTCCCCACCCACATGGTCTCCTTCAGTTGCATAGTTGTAGCCTTCATAGCAACCCAGAGATGGCTTCATGGACAAAGAGCATCAGGGACTTTGGAAACCAGGTATTTGCTGTGCATCAAACCAATAAAAGCAACTCACAGTTCTGAAGGCAGTCTGAAATTTACTTGTTTTACTGTGAGTTGTTTTTGTGTTTTTCAGAGGAACCTGGCCCCTTGCTATATAGATGTCATTGTCAGGAGTCACCACAGTCCCCACCTTATGCAGATCTACTAGTGGGCTGTAGAGCTTGTACACTTTTTCTGCCTGGGGCTGTAACAGACAGAAGAGTAAAGACTACAAGTATTTTCTGACGATGCTTCTCCGAAAATCATCATCTCTTTGGTCATCCCCAGTCTTGGCTTGAAAAACTTGGGCATGGACTTGTAAAGACCTTGGACCACGAGACTTGTCCTTGGGTGGCAGCCCTCGGAACCAGGCTCTCTGTGTGACTTCTGACAGGGTGTTGATTCGGATTTGGCTGAGAACTGAAGACAAATACTGGGGCCAGTGTTCCGTGTTCTACTCTAGCCACAGCATGGCAGCCTCTCGAGCTCTCTTCCTTTTCTACATTTAAATTGTCACTGCTAAAAATGTTGATTAGGAGGTCACGGGACAGCTACATGAATGCACGCTGGTGGTACACAGCCGTGGACTTGTGCTCTGCCACCCTCCTAGCACTCTGCTTTAACTCTTCACAGCTGAAGAAATCCACAAAGCTCAGCAGTTGCACACAATTCTCTGCATTAATTTTTTAAATATTCTTGACAACGCTGTAACACCTCTTGCACCTGCAGGAAGCAGGCCGTTCCATAGAGCGGCTCCACTGTGCCATCGTTCATGCCCAGGTTGCCTCTATGTGCATCTGTTATGATGGTCTGCAAGGTGGCGGCATCCATGTTCCTCAGGTGCACGTGCATCCACTTGCTCTCACTCAGCACACTCATGAATGTGGCCCTGAAGTAGGAGCTGCATGTTGCAAGAACCATCCTGCGACACAGGAGCTCAGTGCCCTCCACAATCAGTACTGTGAGTACACAGGTGCTGCTCGTACATCAGCTTCAGCTGGCCAAGCAGGGACACAGCATACTCGGTATTGACCTGCCTCTACTCTCCTGTTGTCAATACCTCTTGGAGCAGAGGAGCTAAGTCAGTTTGAATGGTAGGGTAGGGAGCGCTTCAGAAATGCAGGAGAGGGCTGGCCTGCTGCTCTCCGCAGCATTCAGAACCAAGCCACAGAGGACACTTAAAATCACTGCTAGTTAATTCTGTGCTAACCAGGCTCTTCAGAGTTTTTCAACACGGTCTGCAGGTGTCCTGGTGAGATTTACAACTGTGTAAATCATGAGGAAAAGAGGGAAATACAGGAGGTAGATCTTGTGGTAACTTCTTATGTTCAATGAACCCTCTGGTGCACAGTCTATGAGACATACGGGAACAGGGTAGAGAAAGAAAATTCCTCACTAAACGATAATATTTTCTCACAAAGAAAAATAATTACTGCAAACTATAGGCAAGCCACACAAAAGCACTCTTCATTTATCCAGGCCCCATGTCTTGGGTCTTGTCCCAAGTTCCCCCCGGTCTAATCTGTCCTCTATGGGCTTTGGTGTGTAGGAGGGTGGCCCTGGGCTGCTGGGCTGGGCTTGCTCAATTCTAACTAATGGTCAGAGGTTTATAAACCACCTTCAAAAAAAAAAAAGATGGTATCTCTTCACAGCAGCACAACTAACATTAGCTAAAATGTGGAAGACACTAAAATACCTATCAACAGACCAAAGGATACATACACTATGGTATATGTACACAATGGAATACTGCTCGACTTTATAGACATAGGTTTTGAGGCTTGTGTAGGTAAATGGAGGCAACTTGAGACCATCCTGCTCAGTGAAGTGAGTCAGATGCAGAAGGTTAAATATCGAATGGCTTCACTAACATGAGAAACCCAGATCACAGTCATAACACAGAAATAACCGGGGGTAATCATGGGAGCTACTGGGAAGGGGGAGATGGTAGGAGGACAGAAAAGGGAGAGGGAAAGGATTTGTATTTTTGCTGCGATATGTATATGCACAAAATACTCAAGATCAATGTCAGCATTATGTATTGCATATAAATATATCAATAAAATGGGTGGGGAAAGATGACATCTTTGCAGGCCTATAAGCATAGCACTTTGGGAGGCTGAGGCAGGGGAGTGTCAAGTTTGAGTCCAGCCGGGAAAACTTAGCAACTTAGTGAGACCCTACCTCAAGTAACACAGGGCTGAGGATATAGCTCAGAGTGGAGGCCCTTGTGTTCAATCCCCAGTACCACCAAAGCACCCGAGACATCTTTGGGAAGAAGGGGCACCTATCCTTGTCTGATCCCTGTCTGCTCATTTCCCATGAGCTACTATTTCCTGATCATGGCCCTACTGCTTTCAGATTCTCACTAAAGTGTTTAGGTGCATCATTGAGATTGCTCTGCTGAAAGTCTTCAGTTCATCAGTAGTGGGGCTGAGCAGGATGTATTTTGTTTAACATACCCTGCCAATGTCATCTAACACACAGCCCTAAGTTAAAATGAAGCCGACTTCAGGTCAGTGTAGCTTAGACATATGTAACAATGACAGCCATATATCCAGTGAAGTATTTTTGGATGGACTTTAAAAATGAGTCCCTGAGACCAGTGAGAGACCCGTTAGGAGAACAGATGCCTGGGTCATGTTATTGGTATTTGAGCACCTTCTCTGTCAGGCCAGTGTAAAGCACTGGATCTCATAGATGATCCTGAAAGATAAGATTACTGCCCTTCTGGGAGAATGACAGGCAAATAACAGTGTTTAAAAAATGACATAGTCAAGGCCTGGGAGTGTACCTGCCTAGCACATACAACACCCTGACTTTGATTCGCATAAGCCAGGTATGGTGGTATGTGTCTGTAATCCCAACATTCTGGAGGCTGAGGCAAAGAGGGCTGCCTGAAGTTCAAGGCCAATCTGAGTTCAGGACAAGCCTGGGCTACAGAGCAAGGCCCTGTCTCAAAACCAAAACAATAAAACAAAAGACATAGTCAAATAGTTACTACTTATGCAAAGGTCTGAAAGGGATACAAGTCTTGCTAAGTTGTCCAAGCTGGGCACATGCTAACATTCCCAGCTCATTTTCTGATTCCAAATTCAAACGTTTCATAATTCTTTGAGACCTATCGGGGAAAAAAAAAACAGTAGTTGTTCATTTACATAGATGGTGTTTTGGGGTTTTGTTGTTGTTGTTGTTGTTGTTTGTTTTAGTGCTAGGGGTCACCCAGAGCCTTTGCTGGAAAAGCAGGGATTTTGCCACTGAGCTACACCCACTTCTCTAGATACATAATTTTTTTGAGACAGGATCTTGTTCTATAATCCAGGCTGATCCTGAGCTCACCTTGTAGCCAAGGTTGGCCTCAAACTCACAGCAGTCCCTCTGCCTAAGCCTCCTGAGTGCTGGGATTACAGGCATGCACCATCACTCCCAGCTAACACCCAACTAACCTTTATGTGATGGTGAGGAATCAAACCCAGGGCCTTGCACATGTTAGTCAACTGCTTTAACCACTGAGCATGGCCCCAGCCCCTAGATATGTAATTCTTAGCCAGGAATTAGTATCAGTATCAACATCATTCCAGCAGCTTTGTAAAAATATCTGTAACAGCACATCTGGCTCTGGAGGAGATTTAAGTGATTGTAGAAACAATGTTAATTTAAGGAATTGTATGCTTGGCATAGTATTGTGTTCCTGTAATTCCAGTGCTAAGCGGAGGATCACAAGTTCCAGCCAGACAACTGAATGGCTTAGCAAGGAGGTGTCTTAAAAAATGAAAAGAGAGAAAGGCAGGTCAGTGCAATAGCCTGGTTTCGGTGCGGAGGGAAGAGGGGGCAGTTGAGGCTGAGTATGGTGGCACATACTTGTAACCACAGGTGTTTGGAAGGCTAAGGAGGGTTGTAAATTTAAGGCTAGTCTGGGCAGCACAGCAAGATCTTGTCTCAGAATTCCAATCCCTGCCACAGAAGTTTCAGAAGCTATTGCACTCACAAAGCACTGATTGCTGTGAAAAGGAAATCAGAACGTTACTAGAAATTAAAGTAGTTGTGGAAAATGATTTGAGTTATAAACCTAGCCCTGTGGAAACTAAATTATTGCAAGATGGGGCTGGAAGAATGACACAGTGGTTAAAGCACTTGCCAAGCAAGTTGCATGGTCCTGGGTTTGATTCCTCAGCACCACATAAGCTGGGTATGGTGCAGCATGCCTGTAATCCCAGCACTCAGGAGGCTGAAGCAAGAGGACTGCCTGGAGCCCAAGGCCAGTGTGGGCTCCATAGTGAGTTCAGGACCAGCCTGGGCTACAGAGTGAGACCCTGTCATTCTCATTCTCTCTCTCTCTCTCTCTCTCTCTCTCTCTCTCTCTCACACACACACACACACACACACACACACACACACACATACAGACTACTGCAAGATAAGATAAAATTGTGGAAATCTTCCAAAACATAACAAAGATCAAGACATGTAAAAAAAAATTAGGAATCCTGATGAATCCAAGAATTCGGAGATCCAGATTTGTCTAATAGTAACTTCAGAAAATAATAAAAGTGGAGACAGTAATAACATCACCTTGGGCTGAACCTCAGCACTGAACTGATAAAGCTGTTTATACCGAGGGGACCTACAAAATGTAAAGCAGGGAAAACAGGATGAGGGCTAGAGGCATGGCTCAGCAGTTAAAGCACTTGCCTAGCAAGCGCTGCGTGCCAAGCACCCAAGTTCGATTCCCCAGCACCATATAAGCAGGGCATGGTGGCGCACACCTGTAATCCTGGCATTTGGGAGGCTGAGGCAGGAGGATTGCTGAGAGTCCAAGCTGACCTGTAAAAAAAAAAAAAAAAAGGAAAATAGGATGAGATCCTAAGGAAAAAAAATTGGAGGCGCTTGGGACATAGCTCAGAGCTTCAAGTACTTGCCTAGGAAGGGCAAGCTAGGCAAGGCGCTGGGTTCGATTCCCTTCAACCACATAAAGTGAGTGCGGTGGTGCATGGCCTGGAATGTTCTTGATCCCACAGCTGTTTTGTGTTGCTTGGTTGGGTGTTTATTTATTTTGCAACAAGTTCGGGCTCTGTAGCCTGGGATGGCCTCCAACTCAGAGCAATATTCCTGTCTGAGCCTCCTGAGTGCTAGGCACCATGTCAGTTTGTGCGGTGCTGAGGAATCAAACCGAGGATCTCTGCTTGCTAAGCAAGTGCTTTAACCACCGTGCTATTCCTCCGACATCCTAACCCTTTCTAAAATTTCGAGTTGGCTGTGGTGGTGCATGCCTGTAATCCCAGCACTGTGGGAGCCTGAGGTGGGACTCCAAGTCTGAGCCTATTGTGTGCAAAGTAAGACCCTGTCTCAAAAATAAGCGTGTATCACTCAGTGGTTAAAGCACTTGCCTACCAAGTGCAAGACCATGGGATCCGCTGCTTGGGAGAACTCAGGCCGCAGCTGCTGTCTCTCACTTGAGCAGTGGGGTTTTTTATTCATGTATTTTTCTTAAGTTTAACCCTACAGCCCTTCTAGGCCTAGAGACACGCTCGTTCAAGAGGCCAGGGTCGGAAGAAAGGGAAATCCCTTGTGAAAAATGCCAGCGCTGCCTTGTGTGTCGCAGTTACAGGAGCATAAGAAAAAAAAAAACAGCTTTTTGAGAGTGAACTAGCGGAACAATCCTGTCTGAGATAAAACAGACTTGTCTCTTCTTTTTAAACTTATTAGGTATCCATCTTTACCTTTAACAAAACAGAGGAACTGCTTTCCAGTACCCCTTACGAGACGCGCTGCGTTGGCCTATTTCTCGGCGTCGTTTCCGTTTCTGGTCACGGGGCTGCGTAACGGACCACGCCTTCCCACCGAGACTGCTCCGCGGCCCGCAGACCGACACGTCACTCCTCGGCGCTCAACCGAACTACACGGCGCACGTTCACTCCGCGCGCTTCCCTCTCACTCACCGGCCTATGACGGCTCGGCAGGGTCATATCGTCCCGCCTCCAGGCTGCTAAGTGACAGCTCTAGTGACGAGTTAAAAAGTGAGAGTCCGTCTTAGCTCACGCCTTCGCGTCTGACAGACAGACCGTCGCCGTATCGCTCTGCCGAAGCTCCCAGAGGCCGGAACCTAGCCAATCGGGAGCGGCCCGGGAGGCGGTCCCGCCCTTGCCAGGGTTGGGTGCGCTGCTGAAACGGATGGCAGAAGGAGTGGAGCGGCTTCCCGGGGAACGCGGGCCCGGTGAGAAGGCCTTGGGATGTAACTTGAGAATCAGCAGCACGTGCTGTCTGAGGTGTTGGCAAACTTGAGCGAAGTGCAGGAAGTAGGACTCTAAAGGGAGATGGGGAGCAGAGCTCAGGGCCTTGCTGGGGACAGGGCGCACGGTGTGGTGTGGGTTCCTCCTTGAATGGAAGGATGTGCAGGTCTGGGAAGGAGGCTCGCAGGGGTGGCGGGGATGGGGCGTGCACTTAGGTCAGGAGGGCGTGAGAAAGGCAGGATCTGGCCATCAGTATCGGAGGAGTGGCTTACAGGATGTCGAGGTGACGGGGGTCCTGCGGCAGGTGGCGTCAGAGGGGGTCAGTTCCGAGAGCGTGGGAACCCGAGAGCCAAAGGAAAGGTGGGGAGAGCGGAGCAGCGCTGCTTACGAGACGGAGACAACGTGTGGGACAGGAGGACCGGGAGGTTGCAGTCTTGGAAACTAGAACTAGAACTGACGGGATGGCCGGGCTTGCAGGACACAGTCGAGAAGAGAGGTCCTGACTGCTTAGCAGTGTTGGACTTCATTTACTGTAGTGATGGGCGAGGAGGACCCGGGAGGGCTTGATGAAAACTCCCTGTGGCCTGGCCTTGAATTCCTAGCTCCTTTACGCAGTTTCCAGGACCTAGCACTTTTCATTTCCTGTTGCTCTTGCAGGTTTGCTTCTGTTTTAGCCATTCCAGAAAACAGGTACAAACTTGAGAGCAGGGGCTGGGTTGTTGACTTCCTGGAGTTAGATTTTTTTGATTGGGCTTAAAGGTTTTCCTTTGGGATTATAATTAAACACAAACATCTAACGCTCCCGGGACAGTTAATTGTAGACAAGATGCTTGACTTTCCAGGGTTGAATTAGGAATGTGTAATTCTAAATGCCTTCTCCTTAGTCCAGGGTGATTTTTTTCCCCTTTTGCCCAATAATAGTCGAGGGAAACTCAAGAACCACACAAGTTCCTTTTTCCATGCATAGTTCTGAACAATAACCTTTGTTAATATATTCTTTATCCCTAGTTTATAGGTTGAGGAGGTAGCTCTATCTTTCACAGAAATTAGTAACTTGGAAGGTTAAATTAGTGCTATATAACTCTTGTCCATTAAGTGGTAAGCGTTCTGAACTGTTAACAAGCTGCTACCCTCAACGTTTTAACCTAGGTTATTTTTTCTCCCTTTTGACCTTTAGTAGGAAAAAGATTATTTTCTTTTCCTCCCATATGATCATCTGGTGCCATAAACTGCCTGTGTGTCATGTATCAGTCACTTAAATCAGTCTTGGTTACAGAGATGCCTTGAAACATATGATTTGAGGGGAAATAGATCAGAGCAGTCGGGACAGTGAGTGTGGGATTGAATGCATAGTGGCCAGTCGGGATGTGTACTTCCCTCTGGAGTGCATGGTTGTGTCTGCGTGAATGTGAATGATCAGTCCTATTTGCTTTTTGTCTTTGAGTGCTGATCTCAGGGTCTTCACACTGAGCTGCATCCCTGTTCCCCTTCTTATTTTTTCTTTTGTGACAGGGTCTTGCTAAATCACTGAGTTGCCCAGGCTGGGCTTCCGCTTGGAATCATCCTGTCTCAGCCTTGTAGAATGCCGGGATTACAGGCCTGTGCTGCCGTACCTGGCCAGTATGAAGCTTGTAACTAGTCAGCTGAAGCTTAAATTTAGGGCTAGAAATTGTACTGATTCAGTCCTGACTTCTGTCTTACCTTTTTCTACATTGGTTTCTGTACTTAATGTTAAATTCATTCTCTGGCTTTAATAAAAAAAAATGCATTCTTGCCTTCTCCTGAATACTGTTTCTCTCATTTTTCTGTTTCTCATCTTTGCTATTTATGTTTGCATCTTTTCAGTCCACCCTCTTTTTTTCTATTACTATGTTCTGCCTTACTCCTCTAGTGCCACTTGTACTTAGGTACTTGTTGCCTGAAAGTGGAACACAGAATCAAGAGTGGTATTTTCGTTTGTTTGTGTTTGAGCCAGGGTCCTACCGTATAAGGCCAGGCTAATTCTGAACTTACTATGTAGCCCAGACTGTCCTTGAGCTCACAGCAATTCTGCTTCAGCCCAAGTGCTGGGATTACAGTTGTGTACCTGGCTTTATGTGATGCTTAGGAATCGAACTCGGGGCCTCACACTTGCTAGGCAAGCACTTCAACTGCTGTGCCATTCCTCCGCCCCAACCAGCCCCAAGAGTGGTACATTTCTCTCATTCCTTTGTAGTCCTGACACATACATAGACCTGATTTGTGTCTGCTCCATTTCTAGTGTATCATGCTTTCAGGCTTGGTGTGGGTTTTAGTCCTGCTACCGTTTCTGCTATTTTTCTCTTTTTTTTTTTTTTTTTTTTTTTTGAGGCAGGGTCTCTCTTTCTCTCTGCAGCCCAGGCTGGCCTTGGACTCATGGTAATCCTCCTGTCTCAGCCTCCCGAGTACTGGGATTACAGTGCTGCATGTGCCACCATGCCCAGTTTATGTGGTGCTGGGAAACCGAACTCGGGTACTTGGCACTTGACTTAGTGCTTGCTAGGCAAGTGCTTTACACTTTAACCGCTGAGCTGTTTCTCCAGCACCTCCTTCTGCTATTTTTGCTAGTGCATATATTCTTAATGGTTCTCTCCCACCATAAAATGTGAAAGCTTGCTTATTTATTTATTTGAGACAGAGTCCTCATTCTGTATGCCAAGCTGGTCCTGAACTCACTAAGTAGCCCAAGCTGGTCTAGAAATCAGAGCAGTCCTCCTGCCTCAGTCTCCCGAGTCCTGAGATTACAGGCATGTGCCACCATGCCCAGTTTAGATGGTGCTGGGGAATCAAACTCAGGGCCTTGTGCTTGCTAGGCTGTGATATTTATGCTTCAGCCCCAAAACTTAATTTAGTAAGTAAATTGGAAGAGTGTAATAACCTGTGGTCTTGACTTTTCCGTTTTAGCTATTCAAGTGTCACCTGCTGCTGCCTATTAATGCCAAGATGACTAAGCTTGGGTTCTTGCGGCTGTCCTATGAGAAGCAGGACACGCTGCTGAAGCTCCTCATTCTGTCCATGGCCGCTGTACTGTGTGAGTGTGCATGTGGGTCCTTCTTTGGGGATGGAAGGAGAAAGTCTCAAATACTTTCCTAAAAAGCCTTGGTTTAGCAGAGTGTTACTTGTTCTTTTACCTGCCCCCATTGGGATAATTTTATGAAGATGAAATGAAAGAAACACAAGAAATGGAAAAGGTTTAGTGGTCAGCTGGGAAGGGACGAGAAGCTGATTGTGCTAATTCTCTTTTCTCACTGTGGACTGTGAGGGAGTACATTTTGCAGAAGACCATTGTCTTATTTTTGAGTGCCAATATTAGTACTTTTTTGTTTGTTTGTTTGAGACAGGGTCTCACTCTGTAGTCCAGGCTGGTCCGGATCTCGCTGTGTAGCCCAGGCTGACCCAGAGTTCATAGCAGTCTTCCTGCCGTAGCTCCTAAGTGCTAGGCTTGCAGGCATGTGCCACCACACCTGGCTTACGTGATGCTGGGGAATTGAATCCAGGGCCTTATGCTTACTAGGTAAGCACTTTAGCCACTGAGCTATTTGCCCAGCCCCCTACCTTTTGAAAGTCTTTTTGAAAACTTCTTTTTTTTAAATTTAAATTTTAATTTTTTAAGCGGGATCTCATTATGTAGCCCAGGCTAGTCCTGAACTTAGTGTGCAGCGCAGGCTAGCTTTGGACTCCTGGCAATCCTGCCTCAGACTTCTGAGTGCTGGGATTATAGGCGTGTGCTACCACATCCAGCTTTATGTGGTGCTGGGGAATGAACTCAGGGCCTTGTGCTTGCTAGGCATGCACTTTAATCACTTTGCCATTCCTCTAGCCCATTTTTTAAAATAATTTTTTTTTACATATCACATCTCTTTCTCCTTCCCACCCTCTTACCCTATCCATTTCCCTTTTTCTTTCCGCAGAGTCCATCTTTTTACTTTCTTCCATATTGCTTACATTTTTAATGATTTGCTTTTCTCATATTAAAGAAACCATATGCTATTTAACTTTCTGGGTCTGATTGATTTCGCTAAGCATAATGGTCTCAAAGTACATCCATTTTCCTGTTTATGACTCAAATTTACTGTTCTTTATAGCAGAGTAATACTTCATTATGTATTTATACCACATCTTTATCCATTCATCTGTGTTTGGGTATATTGCCTTCTTCTAAGATTTGGCTGTTACAAATTGTGCTCTATAAACTTGGCTATGCATGTATCACTATTGTATGATGACTCTAACTCTTTTGGGAAAATACCCAGAAGGGGTATAGCTGGGTCAAATGGAGTATCAGTTTTCAGTTTTGGGGAAATTCAGAAAATTATTCTGTACTTAGATTTTCTAGCTCTTTATGAGCATACGTATAGTCTTACTTGATGTATTTTAGTTTATTCCAGAATTCGTATTAATGGTATATTTGTATAGACTGTCTAGGCCATATAGGTCAAGTTCAGTGTTGGCAGATAAAAGGAATGATGTTGGCTTTGTGCAATATATTAAGTGGTTAAATGTGTCCTACCTAAGTGGAAAATGTAAATTGCTGTTGTCAGACTTCTTTTGTTTTCTAAAATAAAGACTTTCTTTAGGGTTTGTTTTGTATTTCCTGTGTCTCCTGTGCTGTATTATTGTATTTTTCTTTGTAGTGCTATAATGTATTTACCTGGTATGGCTTCTTTATAGTGTATTACCATAAAAATATTCATTCTCTGATTTTTCCAGCTTTCTCCACTCGTCTCTTTGCTGTTTTGAGATTTGAAAGTGTTATCCATGAGTTCGATCCGTGAGTACCTTTGCTTGGTCTAGTGTTACTTGGGAGGCATTCAGATTCATGGGTTACAGATGAAAACCCAGGAGCTGGGGCACAGCTCAGAGGTTAGAGTGGCTTGCCTATCAAGGCCAAGGCCCTGGATTTGATGTCCTAGGACCACAAAAGCCAAGTGTTGTGACACATGCCTGTAATCCCTCAGGAGTCTGAGGCAAAAGAATTGCCTTGTGTTCGAAGTCAGCCTGGGCTACATAGTTTAGGACAAGCCTGGACTGTAAAGTGAGACCTTATCTCAAACCCCCCAAAAAACAAAAATAAATAAATAAATAAATAAAAAGCAAAAATCCAGTCAGCTGTCAGTGAGGAAGATCTGTTTTTAGAACATTTAAGGGAAAAATCTTTCAACTTTGTCAAGGACTAATCAGTTTTTTTAAAACATGTCTGTTGGAATTGACAGGTGAGTGTTGTAAACTCAAAGAATGTGAGAAACATTGGTGTGCCTGCCCATGTCTGATGATCTTGCCCGGGCCCAGAGAAATGTGGCTTCTCAGTGTGGCTGGAGGTCATAATGCTGATTGAGGGCCTGGTATGTGTATATTCAAGACTTAAAAGAAAGAATCACAAGAACTTGTGATCTGTGACTTTTTTTCAACCACTTATATAATAGAAATTGAGTTTTTGGTTAAAAGTACTGAGAAGTATTAAAGCTGTGAGTTTGCTAGAATTTAGTTTGTTTATTTTTTGAGCCCAGGCTGGTTCTGAACTCACTATACAGCCCAGGCTAGCCTTGGCCTCACACCAATCCTGTCTTAGCCTCCCAGAGTGCTGGGATCACCACAGCGGGCTTGGGCTTTATGTGGTGCTGAGGAATTGAATTCAGGGCCTTGTGCTTGAGAGGCAAGTGCTCTAACCACTGTGCCATTCCTCTAGCCCAGGAATTTAATTTATTAGATTAAAATTGATCTAGGTGAAAGGCCTCTGGGCCTATTTTTATTTTTTGCAGTAATGGGGAATGAAGCCAGCCCCCAATACATCCCCACCCTCATTTTTTATTTTGATACAGAGTGTTATAAATTGCCCAGGCTTGGCTTGAACTTGGGATCTTCCTAATCTTCCTATCTCAGCTTCCCAGAATTGCAGTAATGTACCACTACATCTGGTTCTCAGTGGTAGTTTTATTTTACATATTTGTTTGTTTATTTATTTATTTATTTATTTATTTTGAGGCAGGGTCTCTCTCTGTAGTCCAGGCTGGTCCTGAACTCACTGTGGAGCCCCGGCTATCCTTGGACTCAGGGCAATCCTTCTGCCTCAGCCTCCTGAGTGCTGGGATTACAGGCGTGCGCCACCACACTCAGCTTATGTGGTGCTGGGGAATCAAACTCAAGTACTTAGCACTTGACCTAGCACTTGCTAATCAAGTGCTTTAACTGCTGAGCCATTCCTCCAGCCCATATTTATTTTTTACCCTTAGTAGTTTAGTAACCAGTATTTACTAAACATTCATTTTATTCTAATCACTATTTTATAGATGATCTTTTTTTTTTGGAGACAGGGTCTTGTTCTGTAGTCCAGCCTGGCCATGAAATCTTATGTGTAGCCTAGGTTGGCCTTGAACTCATGGCAGTCCTCCTGCTTCAGCTTCCCAGGTGCTTACAGATGGTCTTTAAGTCCTTAGAACAGCTCTGTGAGATGTAGCTAATATTGTACCTTTTTACAAGTGAGACTAGTTGGGAGTTTCCAAGTAAGTAGAGAGGTCAAGATTTGTGTGTAGGTCTGTCCAACTCTTGAGATTAGATTCACTGTGTCTAAAATTAGGGTTTATGAATAATTTGGGAAGGCAGAATCATAGGTTCTGAGAGTATTATTTATACATTAATAGCGTACTCATGTTGTAGAGCATTGATTTAAAAGTTTAATGCTTGCTCTTGTTTTTAGATTTATCATTTTGTATAGATATTTGAAAAAAATTTGTATGCATTACAGATATGCTCTTTGGAGCCTCTAAAATCAGCTTACGTCTCATGATTGACGAAACCAGTAAATTTTTGTTTCTTGAGCAGATTGATTAAGGCTTCTTATAGCTTCTAGACAGATATGTAGGTGAGATGGTCTAGGGAAATAAAGGTGTATGCTTTGTAGAGTAAATCTCAAAGAAGGCATGTAAAAGACCTTGTGATTTGACCTTTGCTTTTGTAGAGGAGGAAATGGGCCCAGACAATAGACAGTGATTCCAGTTCAGACCTGGTCCCATTAATCTTTTTTATTTCTTTTTCTTTTCCTTCCTTTGTGGTTCTGGAGAGCCAATTCAGGGCCTTCGCACTGAGCTACATCCCTAGCCCATTTTTTAATTTTGATTTGGAGATAAAGTCCCAGTTGCTAAGTCGCCCAGGTGGGGCTGGAACTATGATCCTACTTGCTTCAACTTCCATCATGCTAGGGTTACAGGCCTGTGACAGTAGGCCCGCCTGTTATGGGTAGTTAATGCTTCCTCTGTTGTACCGTGTCCTACTGGTAGGTGAAGGACACAGCTCTGACACATACTCACTGCCTGCTTCTTTCGTACTTCTGTCACCAATACTTACCAAAATAACATTCACTAGTGATGAACAGAAGGACAGAGATTTCTGCCATCTGCTGCTTCTGTTAGTTCAGCTGCCAAAGCTTGACTGGCCTGGGAAAATAGGGTTAAGAAGGTAAGCAGCAGGGCTAGCTAGTCATGATTGTCTGAGGTATTGAACCATCCCCATTTGAATTATTTATTACCCTTCTTTTGGGGAATTGAGAAGGGTTTATATAGCTGAGACTTAACTGTCTGTGTGTAGTTCTAAGCATTTTATATCAGATACTTCTTATATAATCTGTTTTTATGCTATAGTGTACGTGTCATTCAGACTTAATTTGTAAAAACATGAGTAGACCTTGTTACACTTTAAGCACTCACTAAGAAATTTGTGTTATTTTGTAGGTTAAAAACATTTTGTCCTCTACAGCGTTAAAGATGCTTGTCTCTTAAAGTTATTACGTGTCCTGTGTGTGTTTAAAATATCCTGTTCCTTTCAAGGGGTCAGAATCTACTGGTGCCTCCATCTCTGTGGTCTTGTCTGGTACTTGAATTCTTCGTGCTAGCCTGGTAAAATCTCCTGCCTGAGTGCTTGTAGTGATACTGGGCTCCAAGTTCAGTTCCTCAGGAGAAAGGCGATGTTTTATCTAAGATATGCATGGAGTAGAAATAGAGTCTCACAGGACTATCGAGGTTTCCATGGCTTAATTTTTGGTACTAAACTGCCTTCAAGTTATAAGTTCCTTAGTGGTATAGTCTGGGGAGCAAAATTCACTTCAAATTCGTGCAAATATTTGAATAGGAGGAAGAAGAGACATAGACCTTTTCTTTTGTGCTATAGGTACTTTAATTATCGGACTACCCGGTTCCTGGCTGAAGAGGGATTTTATAAATTCCATAACTGGTTTGATGACCGGGCTTGGTACCCTTTGGGACGAATCATCGGAGGAACAATTTACCCGGGTGAGTGGAGCAGACATTTTTTTTAAAAAATAAATTATAATTTTTTGTTTTTCCCTGTTGAGACAGGATCTCATTCTGTGGTTCAGGTTGATTCTAAGCTGATTTTATAGCCCAGGCTGGCGTCAGACTCGCAGCAATTTTCTTGTTTCAGCCTCCTGAGTGCTGGGATTATAGGAGTGTGTCACCATGACGAGCTAATTTTATTTATTTATTTTTGAGACAGGATCTTGTTCTATAGTTTTCTCTGTAGTCTGGGCTGGTCCTAAACTCACTTTGTAGCCACGCTGGCCTAGAACTCATAGCAGTTCTCCTGCCTCAGCCTCCCCAAGTGTTGGGATTACATGTGTGCACCAAGCCCAATTTATGTGGTGCTAGGTAATTGAACTCAGGCTCTTGAGCTTACTGGGCAAGTGCTTTAACCGCTGAGCTATTCTTGCAGCTTCTAGCTAGTCTTTTATGTGGTGCTGGAGAATCAAACCTAGGGCCTTGTGCATGCTAGGCAAGTGCTGTAATTGCTGAAATATGCCTCCAGCCCTTAATAAGGTGTAATAGATACAGTATTTATGTGTTATCAAATAATTCAGTTTATTTTTAATAGCTTTATGTCCTTATACCTATAGTTTTATCCTGACTATAGATTTCTAAAAGTTGATCTTATAAGACAGGAGAAAATGTTTGAGAGAATGGAGGATAGTTTTTCTTTTCTTTTCTTTTTTCTCTTTCTTTTTCTTTCTTTCTTTTTTTTTTTTTTTGAGATGGTCTCCTTCTATAGTCCAGGCTGGTCCTGAACTCACTGTGAAACCCAGGCTTACCTTGAACTAATGGCAATTCACCTGCCTCTACCTACCGAGTGCTGGGATTATAGGCATGTACTACTGTGCCCGGTTTATGTGGCTAGGGAATGAACCCAGGGTCTTGAGCTTGCTAGGCAGGTACTTTAACCGCTGAACTATTCCTCCAGGCCAATGGCTTTTCGTTAATTCTGGATTTCTGAGTGAATCCTTAGGGAAATTAGAGGCCTGCTGCAGTGCTGTGCTAATGTTTCTCGTGTCGAGATCTATGTAGTCACTCTTGATATGTGGTTGACCTGTTCTGTTTCTTTTAAGCCCTTTATCCTATCAAGACAACCTAATAGAGTTTCTCCTTCCTGATGCAGGCTTAATGATCACCTCTGCTGCAATCTACCATGTTCTTCATTTCTTCCACATCACCATCGATATTCGGAATGTCTGTGTGTTCCTGGCCCCTCTCTTCTCCTCATTCACCACCATCGTCACATACCACCTCACCAAAGAGCTCAAGGTGAAGTATTTGGGAGGGCAGGAGGCTTGGGAATGAATGTTGTTGAACTTCTCCAGTGTGGTGGACTGAAGGCCTTAGCAAGGCAGGAGGAAGACCACCATAGTGCCTGCTGGGATGAATCAATTGGCTTTACCTCATTGCTCCCTAGAATAATGTGGTTTCCTTCTCTTTCTTTCTCTCTTTTTTGTACCAGGGATGGATCCAGGGGTGCTCTGCCACTGTACACTGAGCTACATCCCCCGTCATTTTTATTGTCTTTTATTTTGAGACAGGGTCTTATTGTCTTACCCAGGTGAGATTCAAACTTGGAATCTTTCTGCCTCAGCCTTCTCAGTTTCTCAGTTCTGTGATCACTTGCATGTGCCACCACATCTAGCTATATGATTTATTTATTTATTTATTTTTGAGAAAGGATCTCCCTCTATAGCCCAGGCTGGTCCTGAACTCACTATGGCGCTCCGGCTAGCGGACTAGTTGCAATCCTCCTGAGTGCTGTGATTACAGGTGTGCACCACCACACCCAGTTTATGTGGTGCTGGGGAATTTAGCCCAGGGTCTTAAGCTTGCAAAGCAAGCATTTTACTACTGAGCTATTCTTCCAGCCTCTATATGGTTTCTTATTATTAGCCAGTATTCTCTCTCTCTTTTTTTATTTTTTGAAACAGGGTCTCATTCTGTAGTCCATGCTGGCCTTAAGCTCACAGCAGTCCTGTTGCTGGGATTACAGGCATGTGCCATCATGCCTAGTTTATATGGTCCTGGGGATTGGAACCCAGGTCCTTGCACTTGCTAGGCAAGCACTTTAACCACTTTGCTACACCTCTAGCCCTAGCAAGAGTTTGTTCTTGTGAGAGAATGTTTGAAAATCAAATGTAAATAGCTACATAAAGAAGATAATATTTAAAATGCAATTTGTGAAGTTTATAGAGTTTTTTTTTTTTTTTTTTTTTTTTGGTGTTGCGGATTGAGCTGAGGCCTCCCACATGCTAGGCGAATGCTGTACCACTGAGCTCTACCACCAGCCCTGAAGTTTAGATTTTGAAGTCCTCAAATGTATGGGAAAGGGCAGGAACAGAAAACAAAGCTACATGAAACTTCTTAAAGTGGTTGGTTCTGGGCTGGAGGAATGGCTCAGCAGTTAAAGCGCTTGCTAGCTAAGTCAAGCGCTATGTACCTGAGTTCATTCCCCAGCACCACATAAGTTGGGCACAGTGCCGCACGCCTGTATTCCCAGCAATCCAAGCACTGGAAGGCAAAGACAGGAGGATTGCGGTGAGTCCAAGGCCAGTCTGGGTTACAGAGCGAGACCCTGTCTCAAAAAAAAAAAAAAAAAAAAAAAACGGAAAAAGAAAAAAATAAATAATAAAGTGGTTGGTTCTGTTGGAAATAACCAGCAAATTATTGATTTTATTTGAAGCATTAACTAATGAATTAATTAATTTATTTATTTATTTTAATTTATTTATTTTTTGAGACAGGGTCTTGCTCTGTAGTTCAGGCTGGTCCTGAACTTACTGTGTAGCCTAGGCTGCCCTCAAACATGGCAATCCGCCAGCCTCAGCCTCCTGACTGCCGGGATAAACATCTGGCTTCTGTTATGCCATCTCTTCTTCCAGGTTTCAGCTTTACTGGCGTTGGTCCCTTGGAGTCTGTCTTAGCTTGTGTCATCGGTGCCAGGGAGGTACTTAAGAGATGGTAAACTAAGCAGGATGGCTTGGGAAAACCAAATTCATTGAGGGAAATTGCTCATCCTTCCCTTTTTGCCTTTATTCCATACTGGACTCTTAGAACAATCAGGTCCTTTTAATTTTTGAGTGTGGGTGAAATTAGTTTCTCCTTTTTTCTGAGCTTAAATTTTGCTTGGTGGTATATAACTTCATTACCTAAGCTTCTAATGTCTTCAGTCCAGGTGAAATTGTCACCTGTCTGTTGCCTTTTTCCTTAAAATAATATTTTTCTCCCTTAAGTTGTCATTGTGTGTGTGATCTTTAGAGATATGACTGGTGTTTCTGTGATTTGCAGTCATTATCAGAGAAAGGACTGACAAGTCTGAGGATACCTACGCGAGCTTTGATTTTTGACGGCACACGTAATTTATGCCCTCAGCATATGTGTACTCAGTTTCAGAGCTGATAGTTTTATGGAGAAATGGTTGTGAAGTTTTTTGCCTTTTTGTTCTGTGAGCATTTCTGTCATTTTTGTAGCATCTGAGGTCTACCTTGGAAGTTGCTGCACTCTTCCTGGCCTGTTAGAAACAGAATGGATGGTGGACTCCCATTTCTGTCACAAATGTGTTGGTGTTAATCTTTGTTACCCTCTTGCAGGATGCAGGCGCTGGGCTTCTTGCTGCTGCCATGATTGCTGTGGTTCCTGGCTATATCTCCCGATCTGTGGCTGGCTCGTACGATAATGAAGGTACACCTTGTCATGTGCTGAAGGAGATCTCTACTTGTTATCCAGTAGACCTTCACAAACTAAAGCGTAATTTGAGTTCAGTTCATTGTTCGGCAACAATAAAGATGGTAGCTGGTGAGAAGAGTAGTGATGGGCAGGAAGAGACATAGAACAAGTTCAGATTCCTGTCATCTCCTCTGCAAGGACAGTTTGACTTTTTCTTTTGAGACATGGTCTTACTTTGTAGCCCAGGCTGGTCCTGAACTCACTATGGAGCCCAGGCTGGCCTTGGACTCATGGCAATTCTCTTGCCTCAGCCTCCCGAGTGCTGGGATCACAGGGGGAGCGGGCTATGCACCATCTGAGTGGAGGTGCGGTGTGGAAGGCAGCGAAGAAGGGGCAGCACTCATCTTACATTCTTCAGGGCCTGTTTGGGGAGCAGACAGGGTCTCCTGAGTGCCCTGCTTTCCTTCCTCTGCCATGACCCTGGATTGCCCAGGCCCTCCCGGGACCCTAACTTTCTAGAGCCAGGATTCAGGCCTTCTCCACCTCTGGGTGGTGGTGGAAGGTTGCAGTTTTCCTCTGTGGGGCCTTTGTTGGGTTTCTTTCCTTATTTTAAGCCAGTGTTTTATTCTACCTTGTAATAGTGTGCTCAGATTCATTTATGGGCCTTTAATAAAAGAGTCTCGGGAGAAAATTAATCCAGGAGGCTGGAGGAATAGCTCAGCAGCCAGAGCACTTTTCTAGCAAGTTCAAGGCCGTGGGTTTGATTCCCCGTAAGCCCATAAGCCAGGTATAGTGGTGCACACCTGTAATACCAACACTTCGGAGGCAGAGGCAGGAGGATCGCTGTGTGTTTGAGGCCAGCCTGGGCTACATAGTGAGTTTAGAACCAGCCTGGACTCCAGATCGAGGCCTTGTCACTAAATAAATAAATAAAATTAACCCAGTGATAGTACTGTCCCATCTCAGAAATATGAATAGAGTACTTTGGGAATGTAGTGTAAGAACAGCATAATTTGGATTTGGAGATCAAGGAAGGGGGTTTGGGGCATAGTTGAGGTGAACCCGGGCCCTGGAATTGGACTCATTATTAAGGAGAGCGGCAACATGGCTAGCTTGTGCACCCTATAGATGAACTAGGGCGTGATCATGTGGGGTGTCTGTTTGTTGAAGGTCTGGCTCTGTAGTCCAGGCTGGTCCTGCATGCTGTGTAGCCCAGGCAGGGCTCAAACTTGTGGCAGTCCTCTTGCCTTCTCAGTGCTGGGATTACAGACATGTGTCATCACATTTGCTTTATGTGGTGCTGGAGAATGAACTCAGGGCTTGGCGTTGTTAGGCAGATGTTCAACCGCTGGACTATGCCCCCAGCCCAGTGTGGGAGATCTTTAGTACTAGCAGGAAATTTGATTCCTGGAAAGAATAGTAATAGTGTCTGACATTTATTGAATGCTTATGCTTGCTACATGCCTGTACTGTCCTCGGGTTTTTTTGTTTGTTTGTTTTGAGACAGGGTCTTGCTTTGTAGTCTAGGCTGGTCCTGAACTCACTGGTGTAGCCCAGGCTGGCCATGGGCTCAAGAAAATCACCTGCCTTAGTCTCCCGAGTGCTGGGATTATAGGTGTGTGTTACCACTCTCAGCTTTATGTGGTGCTGGCAAATGCAGCTCAGGGCCTTGGGTTTTGCAATGCAAGTGCTTTAACTGCTGTGCCATTCCTCCAGCCCCTGTTCTAAGTTTTTCTTTTGCTTTGTTTATATATATATTTGTTTCTGTTTTTGCTTTAGTAGGGATTGAACTCAGGGACTTCCTGCTGAACTACGTCCCCAGTCCAGTCAGTCATTTATTTATCTACTTATTAGTTATTTTGACATAGAATCTCACTCTGTAGTCCAGGTCCTGAACTCTGGTTATAAACTTGCTATGTAGTCCAGATTGGCCTCCAATTCACAGGACTTCCAATTCCTCCTGCCTCAGCCTCCCAAGTGCTAAGTTTGCAGGTGTACAACACCAGGCCCAGCTTTTATGGTGCTGGGAAATCCAACCCAGGGTCTTATACTTGCTAGACACGTGCTTTAAAATTCTTCCATTCCCCCAGTTTTTATTTTTACTTTATTTTTATTTATTTATTTTTCGAGACGGGTCTTGCGATGGAATCCAGGCTGGTCCTGTACTCACTATGTATCCTAGGCTGTCTTCGAACTCATAGCAATCCTACTGCCTCAGCCTCCCCAGCACCAGGATTACAGGTGTGGACTACCATGCCCATTTTATGTGCTGCTTGGGAATTAAACTCAGGGTCTTGTGCTAGAGAGGTAAGAGCTCTAACTGCAGTGCTATTCTTTCAGCTCTGAGGTAAATAGTAGTACAGATTTGTTTTTATAGAAAACTGAGATGAAAGGCAGTAAAACAATTTGCCTACAGTTACAGTGTTACTAGGTAGCAGGTCTGAGCAATGAATTGGCATGGTCTATTCCAGAGCAGAGTTGTCTTAACCACTGTGCTAGTCTGGCCTCTTCTTGAATTTTTGGTGTGTGTTTTTTCTGCAGGGATAGCCATCTTTTGCATGTTACTCACCTACTACATGTGGATCAAGGCAGTAAAGACTGGTTCCATCTACTGGGCGGCTAAGTGTGCCCTCGCTTATTTCTACATGGTAACTTTTTCTACTTTTCTGTTTTTTTGCTGTGTTGGGGATGGAACCCAGGGTCTCATGCATGCTAGGCAAGTATCTTACCACTCTACATGTTTTTAATTTTTTAAAGTTCTTCAAGTAATGTATATCCTGTGAGTGCATGGTGGTTATGTTCCCTTTAAAATTTTTTCTCCCTTTAAAAAAAAAATTTTGGGTACCTTTGCACTAAGCTGCCTATATCCTCAGTTCTTTTTACTTTGGATTTTGAAACAGGGTCTCACTAAGTCAGTAAGGTGCCCAGGGATTACAAACCTGAGCTACTAGACTGATTTTTTTTTTTCCATAAACCAGGCACACGCCTGTAATCCCAAAACTTGGGATGCTGAGGCAGGAGGATTGCCATGAGTCCAAGGCTAGCCTGGGCTCCTTAGTGAGTTTAGGACCAGCCTATGCTATAGAGTAAGACTTTGTCTCAAAAAAAAAAAAAAAAAACCCACCCAAACTTTTCAATTTTTTTTTCCGTTTAATCTTATGTATATGTAGGTATTCTTCTCTTATCTACTTTGTAGTTATTCACATATCCCTAAAATCTGTGTGTGTGGTATTATAGTGGATTGTGTCTAGGTTAACTTTTGGGCTTGGGCATGTCTTGTTATGATCCTGATATCAAAAGCCATAAGGAGGCAGAGGATAACTTTAGAGTAATGGGACTGGTGTATTTTTTTTGAATATGGTATTTTTACTTTATAGGTTGTTCCTGAGTCCACTGGTATAGCCCAGGCTGGTCTTCGACTCAGAACAACAGAACAATACACCTGCCTTAGCCTCCTGAATGCTGGGATTACAGGCATGTACCACCACACGTAGTTTTATGTGGTACCGGGGAATCAAATTCAGGGCCTTGTACTTGCAAGGCAAGCACTTCAAGCACTGTGCCATTCCTTCAGCCCTGGTATTTCTACTTTAAAAAAGAGTTCTTGGGCCTGGAGGAATGACACAGTGGTAAAAGCACTTATCAACAAGTTCAAGGTTCTGAGTTCGGTCCACCAACACCACATAAGCTGTGCATGGTGGTGCACACCTGTCACGAGACTGAGGCAGGAGGATTGCTGTGACTTGAAGGCTAGCTTGAGCTACATACTGAGTTTAGGACTAACCTGGGCTACAGAGTGAGACCCTGCCTCAGGAAAGAAAAAAAAAAAAACAAGTTCTGTAAGCCACTTATCATAAATGTTATAGTTATTAGTGTGATAAGGACTTACCTTATTAATAGGTACAAGTGGCTGGGCATGGTAGCACACCTCTATGATCCCAACACTCTGGGAGGCTGAGGCAGAAAGATCTCTGGTTTGAGCTCAATCTGGGCAACATAGCAACACTTGGCTTCCAAAAAAAGAAGTGGGGGGTGCTGGAGATGTAGCTCAGTGCAAAGGGCTTGGGTTCAAACCCTAGGACTGCAAAAACTAAAATGTCACAGGTCATATTCTAAGGGACGTGAAGGTTGTCAGAGGAGTGTTCAGAGGAGGCACTGTTCTTTTTTGTTCTGTCACAGGTCTCTTCCTGGGGAGGTTACGTCTTCCTCATCAACCTGATCCCTCTCCATGTCCTGGTGCTAATGCTCACGGGCCGTTTCTCTCACCGGATCTATGTGGCCTACTGCACTGTTTACTGCCTGGGTACCATTCTTTCCATGCAGATCTCCTTTGTGGGTTTCCAGGTGAGCCCTAGACTGGATGGGATTTTTAACTTCTTATACTTCTAAGCAGATCCAACTAGATTGATTTGGATTCTCTTAGGAAGTGTATGACTTATTCACTGATTTTTGGATTGCTTATGTTAACTGAAGCAGTAGAATCATTGGTCTTCGGGGCCACTTTCAGGAGTGTGTTAATATTTTCTCACTGAAGTTTGACCTAGGTTTGTGGGAAGGGGTGTTGTGGTTGGGCTGAATTGATGTGACTGATCAGTGTTAAAATCACAAAATGACCTACCTTATTTAATAGCAATGAATTCTGTTAATAATGGGTTCTGTGGGTAAATCCTTTGGTGGTAACGCTCAAACCTTGACCACATTATCATCAGCAGACAACGATTGAATCAGAGAAGGATGTGTTGGTTTTCTCTAAAATTCTTAAGAAAGTGGAATGCTAATTCATATGTCAGAAAGTATAATAGTTCTGTACTTATTACCTACGATAAGTAACTTGCTAATTGCTGGGAAAAGGGAAATATATCCTGCTTTCTTAAGGAAGGCACAGTGTTGTTTGAAGGAAAGATCTCTAACTGTTTGTAGCCCAAAATATAGTGATTCTGCTTTTGTCCTGGTTAGTGTTTTTAGAGACAGGTTCTCCTCATAGAAACTAGAATTGGAGAACCACTGGTTTAAGGCAAAGAATGATTAAGCGCTAGAAGAGTTCTTTTGATACTAGAATGTTGTGGAACACAAACGGGGGTGATTGGTTTGGGAGTTTGGGAGGAGGTGGGCCTTGCTTTGATCTTGAAGGGTGTGTATTGAGGGAGTGGAAATTTTGGAGAAATTCAGTCCAGGCTAGGAAACATGCAGAGATGTGATATGATGGTATTTGGTATCCTTTGAGGGACTCCAAATAGTTCTCAAGAAATAGGGCTTATTAAAAAAACCTGTCTCCTAGATTGGCCCTGCTTCCTTCTGGAAACTGAGAACCTGTGTCACCCTTTGGATGGAACTAATGGAAGATAGTGAAGGTCTTTTTCCTCTAATGTTATTACTGTACATAATGCTTTTTTTTTTCTTTTTTTTCATACAGCCTGTCCTTTCATCAGAGCACATGGCAGCCTTTGGAGTCTTTGGTCTCTGCCAGATTCATGCTTTTGTGGATTACCTACGTAGCAAGTTGAATCCACAGCAGTTTGAAGTTCTGTTCCGGAGTGTCATTTCTCTAGTGGGCTTTGTCCTGCTCACCGTGGGAGCGCTCCTTATGCTGACAGGTCGGGAATCATCAGAGCTGGTGTACTGAGTGCAGATAGAGACAGTATAGATGTAGAATCAACTCCAGAGAGAGAGGATATTTCCCTTCTATTTCTCTTTTACTTCAAGCACTAAAATCTGACATTTTTTGTTTGATATTTGTTTGTTTTTGTTTTGAGACAGGGTCTCATTCTGTAACCCAGGCTGGTCCTGAACTCACTGTGGGGCCCAGGCTGGCCTTGGATTCAGAGCAATCCTCCTGTATCAGCCTCCCAAGTGCTGGGATTACGGGCTTATGTGGTGCTGCGGAATCAAAGTCAGGGCCTTGTGCTTGCTAGGCAAGCGCTTTAACCACTGTGCCATTCCTCCAGCCCCACAAGGATGTCTTGTTATAGCTGTTTCTCATCATATCTGGTGAAAGGACCATATTTTATCTTGCTTATCCTTTTTTTTTTCTTTCCTTTCATTCCTATTAGTCAGGTGGTAGAAATCCTTCTATTTATTCCTTCTTATACTTTATGGCGCTTGTCTAGACCCATGGGAACTAAAGCATGTCTGCTTAGTGTGGCTGGCTTGTCGGAGTTTTCCCAGTTCCCTGTTGGCTGATTCAGAGCAGGACTGGAGGATGTAATTTAGTTAGTCTCTAAAGGTGGTTTGGTTTAATCAGATTAGGCCTGAAATCCTTCCAGAAAATTTTTCTCCTATTCTGAGTCTGTATATATTCCCCCCACCTCACTCCCTTTTTTGAGGCAAAGTCTTGCTCTATAACCAGGCTGGTCCTAAACTCACTATGTAGCCCAGGCGGGCTTTGAACTCAGCAATTCTCCTGCCTCTGCCTCCTTAGTGCTGGGATTACAGGTGTGTACCACAATGCCTGGCTTATGTGGTACTGGGGAGTTGAACTCAGGGACTTGTGCTTGCTAGGCATATGCACTAACCATTACCCTATTCTGCCAGCCCCTACATAGCCGTTTTATTCTTCTGGCTACGCTGATAGAAATACACTTAAATTTGAAAGAAAAGGAGTGAAACTCTCCATTGGTGGCATTGAAGCAAAAACTTTATTCTTCTTTGCCTCTGTGAATCTAATTAAAATGGAATGTTATGATTAGTTGGGAAAAGATCCTTGTTTTAGGAGTGTATATGAAATATTTATTGCTTATTCACTGATAGGAAAAATATCTCCATGGACCGGGCGTTTCTACTCGCTGCTGGATCCTTCCTACGCGAAGAACAACATCCCCATTATTGCCTCTGTGTCTGAGCATCAGCCTACGACCTGGTCCTCATACTATTTTGACCTGCAGTTGCTTGTCTTCATGTTTCCAGGTCTGTCTGCCGTGTGATCTGAAGTGATCCTCTTCATAAGAATCACCCTTTTATTTCAAGTGTGTCAGCGTGCAAGTCCTCAGTTTTGTTTGCCTGTTTATGCTGTGTAGGACACAGCACGGCTAGGCACATTTTTTTCTATTACTTGAAGCAGAATAGAAGTTAGAAGTTGAAGCTACAGATATTGGCAAGTTCAGAGCCTCAAATTTTCTGTTCATTTGTATTTCTGTATTGTAATTGAAGTCCAACTCTAAATTTATTTAGGGTTTATTTTGTTTTGAATTTTTTTGGAGACAGGGTCTTGTTCTGCAGCCCAGACAGGTCTTCAACTCAGTATGGAGCCCAGGCTGGCCTTAGAACATGGAGTCCTCCTGCCTCAGCCTCCCGAGTGCTGGGATTACAGGCGTGCACCACCGCGCCCGGCTTATGTTTTCTATTTCTAGCGTAGTCCTCCCATTTTACCTTATTTTTCCCTTTGGCAGTTCCATAGTAGGAACTTCTGAGTATAACATCTCCTCTTTAGCTTTCTGACCATCCACATACATTTTATAGTTTACCTGTTAGTAGTTTTTTTTTCCTTTACAGAATAGCTCAATTTTTTGAATCATAAAAGTAATTTGTGTATTGCAAAAATAATATAGATAAGTAAAAAGGTAAAAATTGCAGGAGTTCTCACTATCTACTTGTAGCCACTGTTAAAATTTTAATATAGTCACCCACTTATTGAATAAGAATGAGGTCATATGCTTTTCTCTTTGATCATAAAGAATCACGATGGAGGTGGACTATAGCTGTGTGGTATAGTGGTCTGCCTAGCATGTGCAAGGCCCTGGGTTCAATCTCTAGTATGCAAAAACAGAGAAGAAAAAATCATGATAATTTCTTAGTTATTTTATAGGACTATTTAAAGTATGTCATTTTTTTTTTTTTAAATACACATCTGTGTAAAGATACAAAGGCAAGGATTGCATGAGCTCATGCAACAATATCTTAATTGATATATTCCATTTAAGAAAACATGGTATGATTAGCTTCTTTCCTGGACATTAAGGTTGATTCTGATTTACTACTTACTGATTGGTGGATTGATTGATTGAGACCAGATCATACTTTGTAGTCTAGTAGGTCTTGAACTCACTGTTTAGCTCAAGCTGGTCTCAAACTGATGGCAGTCTTCCTGCCTCAGCGTCCTCTAAGTGCTAGGATTACAAGCATGTGGCACCAGGCCCAGTTCATGTGGTGCTGGACGATTGAACCTGGAGCCTTGGACTTGTTAGACTAGAGCTCTAACCACTGTGCTATTCCTCCAGTCGTTATTGCTAATTTAAAGAATTCTGATAGAAAACATCTTTATGTATTTTTATGATTTTTTAAAATGGATTTTTGAAAGTAGAATTCCTCTGTTAAAGAAATCGAATCCTTGAGTCATACAGGGAGGGTACTTGGCCTTGTGGGTTTCTGCCTCCAGAGCTCAGCTGCTTGTGTCTCCTTCCTTCTTTTGTAGTTGGCCTGTATTACTGCTTTAGCAACCTGTCTGATGCCCGGATTTTTATCATCATGTATGGTGTGACCAGCATGTACTTTTCAGCTGTAATGGTGAGGAAAGCCCACAGACCTTGAAAAATTTTCTAACTCTTATGTGCTTTTTTTTTTTCTTGCCTGATAAGATTCAGAAAATACTGATGATTGTGCAGATTTTTGTTTGTTTGTTTGTTTCTGGTTTTAGGGTCCAGCTTTCCTGGGTTTAAGGCACTTACATGACTTAAAAACATTTTTTTCTTGGTGGCCTGACAGGATTATGCATTGCTTAATTAAAGGAGAAGGATTTTATATATATTGTAGTAGGACAATGTTTCTCATACTATTTTGGTCCTAAACCTCAATATATTTTATATCATATCACTATTCAGTACATATACATTTGTGCACATATATAACTGCTACCAAGTGTAAAAAAAAATGTATGTCTATGGTAGATATGCCAGATGTTTTCTGTTCCACTTTTTTTTTCTTTTTTTTTTGCGACAGGGTCTTGCTCTGTAGCCCAGGCTGGCCTTGGACTCATGGCAATCCTACCTTAGCCTTAAGAATGTTGGGCACCACAATGTCTGGATTTGTGTGGTGCTGGGGAATCGAACTCAGGGCCTTACGCTTGCTAGGCAAGTGCTTTCACTGCTGTGCCATTCCTCTAGTCCACCTCCCTCTCTTTTTTTGGGGACATGGTCTCACTGTGTAGGCCAGGCTGGCATTGAGTTCACAGCAGTCCCCTTGATTCAGCCTCAAGAATGCTGAGATGATAGGCATGTGCCACTCTTGCTTCACTTTCATTGGAAAATTTTATTTGATGAAAACTCTTAAATTGATACCATACAGACTACTAATAAGTTTAAACACCTAATTTGTAGAACACTGGTTAGACTGATCATGATCCCTGTGTTTTTAGGTGCGTCTGATGCTAGTGCTGGCTCCTGTTATGTGCATTCTCTCTGGCATTGGAGTTTCCCAGGTGCTGTCCACATATATGAAGAATCTGGACATAAGTCGCCCAGATAAGAAGAGCAAGAAGCAGCAGGATTCTACTTACCCTATCAAGAATGAAGTGAGATTTAAGCAACAAGCACCAATGACAGTCTTGGGAAACTGTGTGCATGTGTGTTTGTATGCATGAATGTGTTGGGTAGTGCTGTGCTGTCATAGGTGGCCAGAATTAATTCATTTAGCTGCTGATTCATACGTTTGTATTATTGACTGTATTTTAGAAGCTGTCCTGTATTGTGTACATTTAGTTTGGTTTACTGCATAATTTTCCTTCCTTGTCTAGGTGGCGAGTGGGATGATACTGGTCATGGCTTTCTTCCTCATCACCTACACCTTCCACTCAACGTGGGTAACCAGCGAGGCCTACTCGTCCCCTTCCATTGTGTTGTCTGCCCGGGGCGGCGATGGCAGTAGGATTATCTTTGATGACTTCCGAGAAGCATATTATTGGCTTCGTCACAATACTCCAGAGGTGAAAATTTTCAGAAGAGTGGGATTTTGGGATAGGGTAGAAGGAGGATACATTTGCTATTATAGTGAAGGTCAGAATGCATGGGGAAATTAGAGTATTAGAAATTTGGCCTTAAATGTGCTTTAATGGCCAAGCACCATCCATTTGAGGAATTTCTTCTGTAGCGATTCATAATTATCTCTATGTTGCTTGGACGTGTTTTGTTATGATTTCAGTATGAGGGAGACTATCCAATTCTAGAAGAAGAAAAAGTCAGAAATAAGTAATACATATACTTATATTGTAGATAGATAATTGTCCATTAGTTTTTAAAAATATCTAATTGCCCATGGAGTTACCACCTAATGATAACTACTATTAGCATTTTAGCTTATACTTTTTGAGGATCTGAAGTAATTTCTTTTGCAATAGCCACTGGAGATAGCATTTCTGGGTCAGATTGGCTGAGTTAAAACTAAGAATTCTTTTTTGTCTTTGGGCTGGGGATTCAGCTCAGGGAGTTTCATGTGCTAGGTACGCCTTATACCCAGCCCCAAAATAAGAATCTTTGCCTGTATATCTTATGATTTGTGTTTTCTTTTTTATCTTTATCATTGATTTTTACTGTTAAAATGCCCTTTATTTAATCAGTTTGCCTAGTGACACTGGGTTATTTATTTGGCTATGTTGTATAGGCCTCTTTACCTCCTACTTTATTGTGCTTGTTTACATGAAAGTGATCTGGTACAGAGGCATTGGGAATGTTGAATTTATGTAATCTGTGCTGAGATTTCCTGATTAGAAGTGGTCAACCAGGTTTATTATCTGGTTAAGAGTGCTTTATTTTGTTAAGAAATTGATTAATCAGCCACACCTCATTTACTGTCAGATCAAAGATTTCCATGCACTCCTTTGCTTTCACTGACCTCCAGGGCAGTGAGAAGCCTCCTGTTCTCATTTCTCATTCTTCTTTCAGGATGCGAAGGTCATGTCATGGTGGGATTATGGCTATCAGATTACAGCTATGGCGAATCGGACAATTTTAGTGGATAATAACACATGGAATAATACCCATATTTCTCGAGTAGGGCAGGTAAGTACAAAGGACTTCTTTAGGTGTTTGTTATGCAGTCTCTATTGGGAAATACTGTCCCATGAGGATGTCATATGAGCTGAGGATTTGCTCTGAGAGTTTTGCATTTACTTTCTAGGCAATGGCATCCACGGAAGAAAAAGCCTATGAGATCATGAGGGAGCTTGATGTCAGCTATGTGCTAGTTATTTTTGGAGGCCTCACTGGATATTCCTCTGATGGTAATATACATGATTCTGTTTCTAAGTGTGGGCACACATTCTAAGAAAAACGAGACATTCGTTTTCACTTTTTACTTTTGCAGTAAGAGTAAATATGAAGAATTCCCTTATAGATGCATGCAGATTGTTTAAAGACATAGGAGTATTTCCATAACTAATAATGTACATAAAGCTCTTAAAAATGAACTTATGAATGAGCATTGGACAGGCATGGTGGCACATGCCTGTAATCTCAGCACTGTAGGGGAGCAGGCAAGAAGATCTCAAGTTTGAGTCCAGGTTGGACAGCTTTGTGATTTAATGAGATTTAATGATTCAGTGTCTCAAATAATTAAAGAAAAGGGCTTGTGCTATATAGCTCAGTGTGATGTCCCTGCATTCAATCTCCAGTATTGGGAAGAGGGGGAACGGAAAGCAGTTTAGTGGAGATAAACCGTACAATCATCTTCGAGCTTAAAAATGTAGGTACTTAGTGTGTATGTGTGTATCAACAGAGTCAGCCTTCCATATCCATGTGTTTTGCAATCCTGGACTCAACCACACACTGGAAATCCTGGATTCAACCACACACTGAGAACATTTAGGGAATGAAAACTATATCTGTACTAAACATATTCAGACTTTTTTCTTGTCAGTTTTTCCTAACTAAAACCTTATAACAAATACATACATCATACTAGTTAGTAGTAGTCTAAAGATTATTTGAAATATGTGGGACAGTTGAGTCAAATGCACATACTACTTTTCATGTAAGGAACATGAACATCTGCAGGTTTTTTTTTCAGACAAGGTTTTGCTCTGCAGTCTAGGCTGGTCCTGAACTCACTGTGTAGCCTATGTTGTCCTCCAACTCATCATGGCAGTCCTCCTGCCTCAGACTCTCAAATGTTGACATTACAGGCCTGCGCCACCATGCCTGGCTTATGTGGTGCTGGGGAACTGAACCCAGGGCCTTGAGCTTGCTAGTTAAGAATTTAACTGCTGAGCTCTTCCACCAGCCCTGCGTCTGCAGATTTTATATCCATGTGGGCTTCTGAAACCAGTCCCTCATGCATATGCAGGAATGACTGTATGGTAACATGTTCCTTATGTTTGTTGGCATGTTACCATGTTCTCTTACAATACTTGGCAGGTATCTTGGGGAGAAATATCTAAATACAGTTTACTGCTTTAATTTTTTTTTTTTACAAAATTGAATTAATTATTGTAAGGTTTGTCATAAAAAATGAGGCTCCTAGGGTTGGAAGAATGGTACAGCAGTTCAAGTACTTGTCTAACACCCTGATTAGATTCCCCAGCATCACAAAGCCAGGCATGATGGTATACGCCTGTAATCCTAGCACTCAGGAGGCTGGGGCAGGAGGATTACCATGAGTCCAAGGCTAGTCTGGGCTCCATAGTGAGTTCAGGACCAGCCCGGGCTACAGAGCGAGACCCTGTCTCAAAATAAATGAGTAAATTAATAAGGAAAAGAAATGAGGTTCCTGCCCCTAAACCGAAGCCCTTGTTACTAAAGTCAGTGTTCACATTGGATTATCCCTTCAGCTGTGTCTTCTGGAACTTAACATTCTTTTTGTTGTGCTGGGATCAAACTCAGAACCTCATATGTTCAGTTCTGGTGAGCTTTCTATAACTTAGCTGATCATATTTTAAAATATTTTAGCTGGGTGTGGTGGTGTACACCTGTAATCTGAGCACTTGGGAGGCTGAGACAAGAGGATTGCTGCGTGTTCAAGGCCAGCCTGGGCTACTTAGTGAGTTCAGCGCCAGCTAGCACTACAGAGCAAGACCTTGCCAAAATTTTTTTTAAAAAAAATAATGTAAGTGGTATTCAGTGATAGTTTCAGATACAGTTATCAACTTTTATCTAAAGCAGGATTTTTTTTTTTTATCTCACATTACCCTTTTTCCACTTAATATAATTTAGAAGTTTTGGTTGAAGTTTTTAAAAAAAACATTACTTTGCAAATATTGTTTATGCCAAGTCAATCCATTTGCTGTGATTATGTTCTTACCTTGAATAACTTGTTTTTCTGCAAGTTAATAGTTACCTTATATTTCCGTAGTTTTCTTTGAATCTGGCTGGGCATGGTTGTGAACACCGGTACTGTAGTCCCAGCTAGTTGGTAGACTAAGGCTGGTGCTTCACTTCATCCAGGAGTTAGAGAACAACTTGGGCATAATTCATATGCACACATGTTTCAGAAATGGATAGTCCCCTGGTGTCCTAACAGTAACCACTG